>OX388306.1:28270037-28368733 GCA_947579605.1 Athripsodes cinereus | reverse complement strand
GTGGGTCCTTAGTTTTCTGTAGAGATGCAGTAAACAAATAAATAGGTAACTGGTATGTCATCTAAACTTGTTATATTTCTATTTTGTTACAATATAATATAAAGGCTAAAAGCCGTTAAAAACAAATATTATTTGGAAACAAAAGATACTATCATATAAAAATAATATTTCGTTATTCTACAAAATGTCTTCTGGGTCAATTTATATCAATGATTTTTTATGTGATATTACATGTTGTTGATTATTACATGTTCTAAAAAATAAGGTAATATTTCAAAGCTTAAAAAAGTTGAATCTCGTATGCATCATGTCTCCAATACATTTGATTAAGGCACAGCACAAGATTCATTGTCTAACACAGTTTCGACATTTCATATACAATACACTCGTACTGTACATCATAAGGACATATATTTTTTTAATACTTTTAAGTGTTTTGTAGAAGTCACATAGTTATAAAACTCAATTGCAGTAATATTTATCCATCACACTTCAATGAATCGGCAACCCATTCTCATTCCGTGATGGAAAGATTTCGGACTTCGAGTGGAAAGTCCATGGTTCAAATATGGCTGCCAAGCTACTCTATCTTCACAACAAAGTAACTATTTAATATATAGGTATCAGGCAGTGTGTCAAAACAAGAATTTGGGTTTCTGTTGATTGTAAATCAAGGTTCGTGTGTTGAATCTGAAATGTCTGAAAATATCTCAATAATTGGCGCAGAGAGGACATTTGTAAGTTTTATCATTTGTAAAAAGTTATGTTATGGTGTATATCCAATAAATGTAACGAGTGTAGCTTTTTATGTAGACATAAATAGATTTACGACTCCAATTACACTATCTCCGATGATGTGTATTGTACTGAAAAGTGAGGGTGTAAAACAGGCGAACCTGCGGCTCAGGCAAGCAAAAAACCACAAATTTTCTTTCATAACCTGTTAGATTGATCTTTAAGGTACACTTATAAAGAAAAAACAATTTGGTAACCATACTGCCTCTCCTTCATATTTAACTTTGAAAAAGTCATGTTTTCTAACCTCAAAATTTGCGAATAATATTTATTTAAATTTTTTCAAAACAACATATCACATCAAAATATTTTTTTATATCATCAGTACATATCACAGAATAAATGGTAAAAATATCACACGAAAATATTAAGGATTAACTGAGCTATGATTTTTTTTCTCTTCAGCGGCACAACGTCGATGTTGACAAAAACGGACCTCGCCGGTAAACTTTGAACCCCGATAACTTGGAAAGTATTTGACCTAGACCAAAAAAAATTGGCATGGTTTCATAACTTGGTCATAGCAACTTGTAAATAAAAAATCATAAAAATCGGAAGTGATGGGTTACCTAGGCTTGGTGAAATGACGTGAAATACCCCAGTATAATGCTATTCAGTCATTATTTACATTATAATAAAATATTACACGGAAGAATAATGATCGTCTTTCTTAGAAACTTCTACTACTTCACTGTTTGTATAATGTAATACTCTTGTTTAATATCATACTACATTTTTAACCCGGTATTTTTCAAATGATTTTACAAAATTACTTACAAAATAACCTTATTTTTTTTATAATACACTAAATATTTCTTTATCATTTTTATCGTTAACTTTTATTTTATTACTTTAACCAAAAACAACAACATAATCTATTTCTCATCGAGTCTATGTACTTTAAAATTTCATAAAGTTTTGTTACGTAGAGTATTCCATATGAAACTATTAATTTTCAGTATACGCCTATAAAGGGTACTTTTATTTTAAATCCCTATTTTCATACGCATTTTTCAATTCAAGAAAGCTCAGTAAATCAATAATATTTTAGATATTGTTTTATTTGTATTTATATACTCACAAAACATGGTTGAAAAAACAATTTTGTTCAAAGGAGACTTATAGATATTAGTAAAATTTTGATTCACTCTATATTAATTCTGCTCAGCGATAGTCAAACTTTTTGAATAAGTATTAACTAGGTAGCAGTGGCGGGACTAGACTTTTTGTATTGGGCATGCTGAGCCTCTTTTACAATATACCGTTTTAATGACACCAACATTGGAAAAAGATAAATATCACGCGGTTTGTGTAGGTACAGTAGGTAGAACCTATTATAATATATTAGAAAACAATTATTGTTGGCCAAAAACTTAACTATTTTCTATCCACAATAATCCAGATAGTCTGGATGACCTCTTTTACAATAAACCATTTTAATGACAACAACATTTGAACAAAAGAAATATTAAAGGATGGAAAAGGTGTCTCAATTGACGCAGAATCACTCTAAGTGGGGAGGCTACCTTATACCAACTCGAGACTCCTAAAATAAAGCGATAAATGGCGATAGTCCCCAGTCTTAGTGAAGAAACAAAAACTCAATTATGAAATATATTTATTAAACATTTTCAGCAACAAATAACTCAAAATACTTGAGTGATAAAGCTATTGTAAATATAATTTAATTATTTTCTTAAGGCATGGTACCCGACTTCGATCTAATTATTGTACTTAATACCTTACCTATCTTAAAACGAGTAAATTAAAAAAAAAAAAACAAAACAAGGACTGATAATTTTTTACAGTGCAATTATTTAAATTTACGTAACACACATTTACACCCACTCAAGTGTGTCATTTTTTCACTTTATATTTTAAACTTCTTCTAAGCGAAAATACATAAAAATTTTGAAATATTTAGATCAAAGAATAATACCTAGAGATTGTTAGTATTTCTAAGAAATAAAGTGGAATATTATCAATAATCATAAAATAATATACCGTGCACATCAATTTTAATTGAATATCAAAGTTATGTTACGATTTTTTTTTATCAAATTACTAATAATTTTATAATAATTAAATAATAATATGTCAGAAAAAAACTAATACGTAGTCGAATTATAAATAAAAAAAATAATTATCAACAATCATATGCAAATTTGAAAAAAGTTAACACACCAAAAACCAATGTATTTGGAGAGAGATGGAATTTTTATGTGTTTCTGAGATGTTGAAATAAAAATAATAATAATTATGTTAAATTTGTGTATAGTCACTAAAACGAGTATAATATTTTATAAGAAATTCTGCTATTGGTAAAAAAAATCACTTAAAAAAGAATAAAAGAAATAATATAAGTAAAGAAAAATATTAAACAATATTTCAACTAATGACAGTACCTACGCAAGTAAGAAATAAATATATTTTGAAATAATATCAAAAAAAATATCAAGATTTTCATCTGTATCCTCTAATTGAATGAAATTGAACCTCAATAATATATTAGCGTTAAAATGAATGTGGTATCTCAATAAGCACATTTCATTTTACCGCTATTGGGTAAATTTACACAAAACATAACTTCAATCCATTAAAGATAACTTAATAAAAATGACTCGACCGAAGCCGTATACACAAATAATAAAACATAATATTATTGTCTTTTGCACTAACACATACAAACCTTTCGTAAAGGCACAGCATCTTGCGTACAAATGTATTGTACCACTACACTTGCATACACATTAGTATTAAGCATTTGTATTAAGTACGTTAATAGTATTTGTGCACAACACAAATACTTTTAACGTACTTTCCCTACGTGTGACAGATAACATAAAAGCTACATGTGATGCTAGGAGGTGGAAATAGGACAGAACTATTTTCTGGGGTCATACGAATTTATACCTATTGTAACCAATGAAGTGAAGTTTGCAAAAGGTTTGCGAACGTTTAGCGCGAGATTTGAATCAAGGTTAATTTACTTTAAATACCGTTTATAGGTATCTCTAGAGTTTCTATGTTAGCAATTGACCTGAAGTTTGCAATAGATTAGCTAACGTTTAGCGGAAGATTCAAACTAATTTAAACTTACTTCGTCGTTTTTTTAGATACTTTCTCTCGTAAATTATAGATTTATTCCCTAGGCATGCGTTGCTTTTTTGCATGTATGGAAGGCACGCCACTGCTAGGTAGGTATGTTGTATATGATACACATACATATTTTGTGAACTTCCTTTTAGGAGTGCCTGACACAGAGTTATGGCGCTTATGAATTGACTCAAGGCTTGGTCAAAGTTACTCTTTATTTATACCTTGGTAACATTTCCAATTCCTCTGTGTCATGTGATAAGTCACATGATTTAAAAATTTTGAAAGTTATATATATAGTTTAATTTGATATTTTTCAATTAGTGAAACTAGGGTTTTTATTCGATTTAATACGATTTCTGTGTTTTCAAAGTAGAAAGACATCATCTGTTGAAGTTCAATGGAAAAAGCATGTTATATTTTTACTTTTTCTTAGTAAGTAAAATCCAGTCTCCGACATCCAATTGTGTCAAAATATTAATAAAGTAACAGATATTGTCCAAGAGAAAGCGACAGTTGATATACTATTCACTTTAGGAATTAGAGTGAGTTTTGTGATGATATTATAGTTCAATCATAATGTTTCGAAGATACTAAATTCAGACAAACAATGCAGATTAATTAATTTTAACAAAGCATTACCTATAGAGAACTAATTTGTTTCAGTCATTCTATAAATATTATATTGTTGTTTACAGAAGAAAATGCTTACTTGTCGTATAACGCTAGGTATTTCGTACCTATTGAGAAAACTAAGTCATTAAATGAGTGAATTGTGTTGATATAGATTTTACGGTCATTAAAAAAATGTCATTAACGTTCCAGTTACATTTTTCTTCTTTGTATTTTCTACGTTCAGGGTCTTTCACAGTTTTTCACAATTGATTGAAGCTTTGAATGTGGTTATTATATCAAATTTAGTTTTGAAAATCACATGAGTACCTATGACTAATGTGATTTTTTAAAACTAGATTCTATTATTCTCATTGCTTGGTCTAATAAGCAAAAGTCAGACTAATCAAAAAACGATATTTAACTTTAAAAAAAACTTTATTGATACATAGCAGCTTGCTGGCTTATTCCAAGTAATTTATAGTAATCGATTATCGAATAACATGTACCTGTAGGTATAACACATAATGTTAAAAGAAAAAATATAGATAAAAATCCTTTGGGAGTGCCTCAGGATGATGAATACTAGAGATATTATGATTGGTAAAATAAATGACAACACTTTCCGAACCGTTTTGTTTGGGAAGATTTTGCAATGTATTTTCAAAATTTGTGGAGGCGTAAGTTTTTCGGTGGAATCTTCTTCGTCGACCGAGCTTACTCCCGACTGAGATAGGAGTGATGTCAGATTGGTTGCGCCCCATTGTGGTGTCGTCTGGGAGGAAAACTCGTTGTTTGTTGTGTTCGTCCTATATCCCATGATGGAGAATATGGATGGGAGAGATGCCCTTGTTAAAAGGATTTTTTTCACTACTCCAGTGTCAGCGATTCTCAATCCTCACAAAACAAAAATTATTACTTTAAAGAGAGG
This sequence comes from Athripsodes cinereus, assembly GCA_947579605.1. NCBI lineage: Eukaryota > Metazoa > Arthropoda > Insecta > Trichoptera > Leptoceridae > Athripsodes > Athripsodes cinereus. The sequence goes on along the minus strand of OX388306.1, from coordinate 28,363,299 downwards.
ACGAATAGTTTTTCCGACTTCTAAGATATACGGGTAGGGGAAGGAGTCTTCGATGATGATGATGATTATGGATGATATTGTTTTGACGCCGTTTAGCAGTCCCTAGACCGTCTCAAATTTTGAAAACACAATTGTGATTGTCACAAATTCGATGTACTCCAAAGAAGTGTGATTATATTTAGGATTAATTAACAAGAAAGTGTTCATTGTGAAATAAGGTGTATACCCTGGATTATATCATATTATGAAAAAAGAAAACACATTTCTTAAAACTCATTATAGAAAAATAGTTATGCACAATTAAACTTTTTTTGTATATCATTCAAAAATCTTTCTTAATTTATCACAAAAATAATTAAAATTAATTGTTGTCGATAAAATAATTCGTGATTTTTTAGTGCTAATTTGTCTGTAAAAAATTCGATAATATTATGCCGAACAATCAGAAACGCTGCACGTGTTCATGCTTTCCTTATTATTTATTCTCTAAGTTATTATTCATAACATACAATATGACTGATTAACCTTGGTCATTTAACGTATGTATGCTGTAACTCGAATCAGTTTAGTGTAATGATGTTTAGTATCGCAATACATATTTCATAAGATTTATGATTTAGACGCTATATTTTATTATTATTTAGCGAATAGCGTAATAAGCTAATGCAGCACTAACTACATCTACTACCCATACTAAATAACGACTCAACAATTTCTTTACCTTAACCTTCGATTAAATTATATTAACATTTAAATACGAACATAACTTTCAAATGACCATAGTGTTACATCAAACATCGTACACCTACCTATGTAAATACTGATGTTAATATAATAATTATAAAAATATATACTAACATTTTCTCGCAAAATATTTAGAAAATCTTTATTTACAATTCGTTTAATAGGTGACTATAAGGGAATTGTAAAAAAATAATTAAAATGTAAGACATACAATAAAAATTGTTATTCTGCCTCAGAACATACTTATGTAAGTCAAGCAAGGGAGTGAAATCAATTTCATAAGTTTATTTAAAGAATTATGTACATTTAGATTTAGTATGAACTTATGAAGTAATGTTAAGATTATATTAGTTAAGTTTTTATAGTATTTTTTGCAGCAGTTGAGTTTTTATAGCACGGAGAAGACGGGTTGCATAACATGCAGCTGATTATCTGGGTTCTCCAATTCTGGGATATGCAGTGATGGCGTAGTAGTAGTAGTTTTTATATTTCTAGAAATTATCAATACAAATTCATCAAAACAATTTTACGCTGCGGACCCACTCAACCTTCGCGACATAAGCATAATATTGTTTTATGTGAGGATCTTCTGTATTTTTTTTATTAAAAAGTTTCTTCCTATACCTACCTACCTATGTTTCTTTTTTAACATTCTGATTAACCGTTTATTTTATTTTAATTCACTTGGTTTATTTCAGTTCAGTAATTAAAGTTTATCAATTCCTTATAGTTTGTAAATATATACCTATTGTTATATTTTCAGTAAGATTCAAAGAAAATGATACTTATATTCTCAAACAAGGAGTATCATTCATATACTGACTTATGTAGATATAATCAATAATTTACCTTTTGTTTGAACACAAGTTGGAATGGATTTATATCATATGGACTCCCTCTAACGAAATCGCCTGAATGGAACCATACTATGGAGGCATAACCACCTGGTGGGGATGGTCCTGAAAGAGAAAAATGTTTTGGTTACATTTTAGTCAATTCAAATCAAACATATCAGTCACAAGATTATTTCAAATTTAAATAATTTCTTATAGATTCATTTTATGGTACAGATATTTGACTCTCCTTTTGTATGTGCAAAAAGAACAATTCACAAATATCTTTTCTAATACCCATGATAATGTGTCAGCGGATTAACAGCAGCCCAAAAATATGATTTTAGGTAATAAACAAATGTATCTGTTACTCACAAACTAAAGGGGCAATCATATGTTTCATTCAGAACAACCTAGTGACGTCGCTGCGACATTTTAATTGTTTTTTACCGTACATCATGTACAGTAAAGAATGATTTTTTTTTTTTTTTAATATATCTGGGTTTTCCTTATAAACCCAAATACAACCTTATACACCTTTCACAGTAAGCTAAAAGCTTGTGTCGTGAAAGGGGAGTTTGCCGGCACCTGGGATCGAACCCCGGACCCCTTTTTCACAAGGCCGAGACTCTACCTCCAGGCTACCGACGAACTAAATACTTGTATCCATATCGGTGATGCATTGTCTCTAGTTTTATATGTATATTAATTTATTGAATAAAGTATTGCATATTATATTATAAATATCCAAATACTAAAAGGTTGAAAGAACCGGATAAAGAAAAATGATGTATTTTTCGTGATCTCCCTCTTTCAGTATCTATAAACCTACCTGTATTAATGAGGCTAATCTAATTGCTCCCAATAAATTGTCACGACACTAAACAAAAGATATTATAGTGTACATGCTCGCGTTAGATAGGATGTTTGATTTGAAGGGGAAATTTAAAGACATTCTGATAGACAATGATATTGTTAGACATTATAGACATACCTACATATAGTTCTTTGGATAATTGTTCCTGTTTCAGTGTTCTAATAAAAATTAAGGTTAGTTAAATATGGAACACTATATAACGATATCTAGTACCTCTTGTAAATTTTGTCATCTTTTGCTCAATTTGAGTGAGAATACATTTTTGAAAAAACTTCTTTAATACCTACATGAAAGTTAATTACAAATATCATTGACATGGTGCGCACAAATAGGAGTAATTAAATTGAATAAAAAATAAATAAAAACTTCACTGACAAAATATGATGACGTTTATAAGTTTATCATGTTAACAAAAAAGATTAAAAGGCGAGCTTATCGCATAAGCGATCTCTTCCAGCTATCCTGACCAGAAAATGATCACAATTATATGTTTATATTTCTTAATTTACGTGTTCAACATCTTAGTCAAGTTTTTTTTTATACAATTGCTATTAATTTGGAGTTTGATAGATGTTATTTGTTAAAGAAATGTTTTTTTGGGTCATTGTTATTCATTTCTGAAAAAAAAAATATTTTCGAACTGGGTCACTAGTGGTTTGCGTGTTATTGAAAGAGGCTCACTGGAGTAAAATTGCAGCACAAAATATGTAGAGGGACAATACAATCAATTAATTAAGTAGATGTTATTTTACAACCTTCAAAACTTTGTCGCCTTTTGTCAATTTACTAAATTTAATAACATTATCCATGTTCATGTTAGAAGACACATGTATGTAAATATTTTTGGTAAGTAAGTACTAACTCACAAATATTTGTATTACAATATGAGAAAGTTATCTCAAAATTAATTAAATTGTCCTTGACTTTATGTCGATAAAATGAGAAACAAACTGAGAAAGGACAAAAGGTGAAGACGTAGATTAAATTATTGGATTAGAGAAAATGACAGATACAAGTAGGAGGGTGGTGGATAAAAATCAACAAATCTACAGAGGTGGTGTAAATAATAAACGTATTTCGAGAAATAGACGTTGACAGATGATAAAAAAGGAAGTGTCAATGATTCTGAAAGAAATTATTTCATAATGTTGATATTTTCAACCGACGGTACTTGGTGGAAATTCATGTTGAATTAATTATAAATAAAACACTTATTTATAGTTTATTCACAATGACTTTTTACTGGATGCCACTTTTTTTTTGCTATCCAATAACATACTATATATATTCATTACCAACTTGTAATTTCTTTACTTTTCGCTAGCTGATGATGATGATGAGAGCGGAAGCTCTTGAAAGCCGGCTCGCGTCCAATAAAAAGTCACTGTGGATATACTATAAATGTTTTATTTATAATTAAATTATTTCATAGTTAATTAATCCGACTATCTATACTATGTACCATCACGGCTGTTTCACAAGCGGTGTAACCAGCAAAATGACTGCAAATAAACAACATGATAATTGTCCTCTTCGTGCCAGTAAAATAATAAGACATTTTTAATGGGTTCCATACCTCATCTCCGATTTATAATCGAGTAAAAATATTCAGTAGCAATATTAATGATTAAATTATTTTCATTATAACAACCAGCTAACAGAATGTCCTAAATTTTTATAGACAATGAGGAGTCTGTTGGCTACCCTACTCGCTGAATGTGCGGTGATGGTGTAGTAATAGTAGTAGTAATAGTATTTTATTCTAATTCATAAAACATAAATGAGCCCCCAGTATATCCATAGTTGAGAATTGTGTCAGGAAGTTACACAGCAAAATAATGTCTTTATTTTTATATGTGTAATAGTAGGTAATTACGGTTGTACAAATAGTATTTTTGCGGTAAATTCTACATTATAATATATGTAAGAATTTGATGTGGACTATAATAATTATAACAAATGCTAATGAAATAAGTGTGTTAATTACTAGAAAGACTACAGTGATAACATTCCGATGTTTTAAATGTTAAAATTCATAGTAGGTATATGTAGGTTATATTGAATGTGCCGTAAATGATTTAGATACCTATTAACGATCTCTATCTTGAATGGCCCAAATTCAATGCAATTAAAACATCAGATTTATAAACCTTGGTATTTTTTTTCTATTGATTTTTTTCAGACGTAGTTTGTACCAGCTAGCTTCTTTAAACCTTAATACTATTTTTATGCTCATCCTAATATAAGTTAACCACTAAGTTCTGCAATATGATACTGTAAACTATAGAGCTATGTAGTACAAACAAAAAACCTTTACGTCATATTATAGGTATTATATACGTATGTAAATTATCCGGAAATATTTTTATGAGGTACCATGCGGGGGCCTTGGCCGTTACGCTATGTAAAAACGCGTGGCATTTTTGGAGGCCGTAGTTTATTATCAAACAATATGCGAAAGTTCATAAAGCGATAAAATAATAGAGGTAGCGCTTACATAATGGGGTTTTATTTTATTTTAATGAACTATGTAATAGTTATTATTGAAACTTCCACGTGGAGTACATAGGTACATAACTACGATCATTTATCAAATCACAATTGTGGAACTACATGTCCAACATTTGGAATGACAAATCAAATAAAATATATTTAAGTTTTGTATAAAAAAATGTTAAAATATAGGTGGTTGATATTATACTATTTAGGGGTTGTTCAAATTAAAAAAATAAACACGAATGTAAAGGACTTGACTAAAATAAAATTAATTAGCTTGTTTGCATAAAACACGTTAATTCTATTTCTTAATGTTACCTACCTATTAACAACGTGTACCTACCTACCTAATTAGGGTTAGTAAATTCATTGCTAATTATTTGGAATACTTTTAACTGTAAGTAAACTTGTACCCAATATAAAATTAGGTACACTGGTAGTGTGGGACTGTTATAATAAGACTAAAGCCAGCACCTTTTCCTTGGTCGGTCCAATTCACCCTAGTGGCGTGATTTCGAAGAGGTAGGGCGTGAAGCGAAGTAAAACGGCTGACCAATCCCCCATTTCTACGCTTATTTTACACAAACTATCATAAATATTCTAAGGGGAGGTGGTTATTTTGTATTGAGCGTGAACTAAGTATTAACAAGTATTTGAAGTTGAACTATTATAGAGTAACTTATAAGAATACACACGAAACACATAGCTAACTAGTGTAAGACGTATAGTTACATTATACAAGACACTACTATTTAATAATTTGGGAGTGAGAGTCTTATATGTAGTGTTCAAGTAAATCTTAAACTTATTTTCGTGTTCATATTTATTTTATATTAAATTGATAAATATTGAATATAAAGATGTCGTGGTAATTTTGAAATATTGTTTACTAGGTATATAGAATTATAAAGAACTAGATAATAAGGTAGGTACATACTATCAAAACCAAAAGTGAATGTTTTTATGGATTATTATTATGAGAAACCATAAAGATAGGTGCTTCATGTGGAAAGCTTTGCTAAATACACAAAATTTATGATTTCATATTATATATATATATATATATATATATATAGTAATTTTATAATATATAGTAATTTTTTCATCCATGCGATTAAATTATTCCATTCTATTATTTTTTTCCACACAATAAACGAACGTTCAGCTTTTGTTTCAGAACTCATTTGACACACGCTCAATCTTAGTCCCATCACACATTCAGACATTCACGCAACTAATTTGAATAGTATGAATCACCATAAGATTACAATACAATTCTTCGAGTTTTCCTACCTTCTCTATTGATGTGTAAGTAGGTATGGTCGATGTAGTGTATTTTTATGGTAGATATTTGGTTAGTTTCATAGATAATTACATCAGTAGGTAAATGTTTAAAACTGTGAGCTATGTCATCCAAAACTACACGAATATGTTGTCACGAATAATATAAATTAATACTGCACATCACACTATTGTCAATATCTAGAAAGTTGTCATATTTTTTACTTTAATAGACCCTCACGCTTAATTCAAATGGACAAGGTAGAAAGGATGGAAAGCCACACGGTTCTATCCCTGCATACTCCTGTCGCTTCTTCCATATTCGTACAATTTCTCATACACACACGCCGACTTCTATTACTCAACACGTAACTGTCATTGACAATTTGATCCACATTTCCAAACCGTCGTTACTAATTAGAATTCCATAATCTACATATATATCTATAGAAGAAAAAAAACTCTTGTTTTCATTTATCTAAGCCGTGATATTTCTCTTAAATCCGCTCACTCTCCTTATATCCTCATTCTTCACTCAATCATCTTACATATTTATTTAATAATATTCTATACATCCAAAACAGGTTAATAACAGAATATTCAAAGCAAAGTAAATAAAACCGTGATATGCATTATTTAAAATTGTGATCATTTGATAAACAAGCAGTTTTCGATGTTATTATCATATCAATGTGTTATTAGATTGCTGTCTTAATCGAAAGTATTAGAGATATCCACTAGATGCAGTGTTTTTTTATGTTAAAAGTTTTATGACAAAATGACAGACCCATCATCCTTGATAGTATGTAGGTCATATGCTGTAAAACAGGTGTGTCGCTAAAGGCTTTGGCAGAGCATTATGTAATACGCGTACGAAAATAGCGCTGATTTTTCCAGACTCGCCCGGAGACATTTGAGTGACCTAATTGTATACGCGTCATAAATATTCGGGGTCTAACCCTAATTCTAGTCCAGCACAAATCGTATCAAAGATAACCACATGATATCCAACGCACCATCATTACCTACTAAAGTTGCTGTAGCACGCGAATGTAAAATAAAAAGAGTGCTTGCGTAATTCTCTACATGTTTGTAATAAAAAAGGATTGACCATTGTTTCCCTTATATGTTATAGTATCTAATAGGCAACGCCCAATTTTATTTTCTATATGTATGTATCTATACCATCACGGCATGTCTCATATGTTGGGTAGCCAGCAGATCAGTTGCGTGTAATAAATATGCAAGCTTTCCTCACGATATCAACAAAAAATAACATTCAGAATGGATGGACAACCTTATCGCTGAATTTAAGATGTAAAATATCTTCATTTTTTCATACACCTGCTTTTTATTGAACAATCGGAAACACACCGAAAAGAGTGTGAGACTGATTCTTTATTGGGTACTCCACGGAATATGTTTTATTATCATTAATTATAAGAAGGGTTTAGTTCCGGGTGCTCGTTGCTGGAATAATGTCCCATGTAACCTTAGACTGACTCAAAGTCTGACGTCTTTCAAATGGGCCATTAAAAAGATAATGGTTTCCTCAAACTCAGCTTCTGAAACCTAAAATCCATCACTCTTGTCCTCTCCTCCCTTACCCCCCCCCCTCCTTTTCCATGTTTTACTATTTTGAATTATCAAAATATATATTTTATATTTACGTATTTTTTTCTATGCCCATGAGTGTATGCTTATTTTATAATTATTGTTTTTTTACAAGACCTGTTTTTTTCTGGCTATATTTTGGGTTAGTTGGATCAGATTGCGCCTTCACGATAAACTCGCCCTTTGTATATTGATTATATCTTATTCATTGAAATGCATTTGCATAAATTGACATACATTTTTCTATAAAATTCTTTGATTTGTTATCAATTTACAGAAAGGAATAAATCAATAAATAAAATAATAAAATTAATGTATTACAGAACACTGTTTTATAGTGTTCTGTAATACATTAATTTTATTATTTTATAAAATGACGTTCCACAAAGTTTCTCTCGAAAATTTCGAGAACAATAAATAAACATTTATTTTTATATCTACTAATTTCTTGCAGAGAATTTTCTTTCAGATTTTCTGTTTAACTTTATTCGTCTGTTTTCTTTCCTTAATGTCGGTATCAACATTCGCTATACTAACAGGAAATTTATTACTTCCTTTCATTTCAAAACAATGACAACCTTTTAAATGAAGATTGACAAGACGGATGTCGAATGCTTTTATCCTAGTTATTATAGATATTCATATCAAATTTACAAATTATATTTTATCATCAGAGAGTAGGTCTTGTACTTAAACTTCTTGTGCTACACAGATAATATATTAAAAGAACAGATTATAGATACACTTTTTTAAAAATGTATTGAAATATGATGAAAACATCAATAATATAATATACTTTTAAATTCTGCTGGCCTGAATCTGTTTTATTTTGAACTTTAGGTATTATTTAGATATGATACTAACCTAGTAATATAAAGGTTTTGTTAATAATAATATTCAACTGGATGCAGACGACGCAGGATCAAATGACCCAGAAGGAAATGGAGGAGGCCTTCGTCCAGGAGTGAACGGGAGTGGACTGAGAAGAAAATGAGAATGATCAAACAAAAAACTCAGGCTTTTTACATTTTACTTAACTTTTAAAAAAAAGGTAAGTTATCATTGTTAATCAAAAATGCATTATTATTAATTTTGTCAGGAAGCTGTTATTATAAGTTTTTTGTTCTAGAAATCAAACTGTTTTCTCATACTTTTAAGCAATAGTTCATCGACACATTGCCACAGTTATGATTGGATAACATGAATTAATAAATTATTCTAATAATATGTTCATAATTGTGTACCACTAAAAACGCATGAAGTACCTGTAAGGGTATAAGTACCTAATATTCGCACAAGTGCAATCATCAAACGTACGAGTAATACATGTATTGAATAAAACCAGAGCCTGCAGTTAAACTGAGCCTCACAATTCATACTTCAATAACTTCACTATGTAAACGCATAATAACTCTATCTTTTTTCATAACTGTTAACCCTCTGGTTCACAGGTGCTCATTTTTTGATTTTATCATGGTTAGCCACTTGTACTTTTTATGTACACTATATTACAATTATTTGTTTACTGTTTCATAAATTGCGTAATTTGATAATAAAATTTAGATCCAAATTTTGCTATCGTACTATTTAAAAACGTAAGATTTTTTATGTATATATTGTACATTCTATCAATCTTTCGGTCTTAAAAAACTATATCATACGTTTTCATTGTTTAAATCTAATAATAATAATAATAACGGAGAGTATTTAAAGCGCCATCTTTGTGCCATAGCACCTCGAGGACGCTGTACATAAGAAAAAATATATATTAAATACATACATATTCTACTCTAAGTTAAAGAATTATGCAAAACATACCTACATTCTTTGATATTGTCGCATTAGTCAGTAATTAGTATAATATCTCAAATGAATTTTTCTGAAAATAAACACATTATGGCATTAGACAAATAAAACTAGGCCGAGAGCTTGATGGTCAATTTGTCAAAATTAAGAGAAAGCTAATATTTGACTTAAATAATAGGTAGGTTATAAATTTATAATAAATAATAATAATTATTTAATAGGTAGGTAAAAAACTTATGGACGAACTTTGACTTTCAAGATACATAACTTGAGTTAAGCGGAACTATGAAAATATAATATTTCAATTCAATACCAACAGATGCACCGGATAACATGTAATCTGAAATGAGTTTGTTAAATTAGCCTAGTTGTACCTAGGTACATGTATGCAAGTATGGAATAAGTCGGTTGTAAAAGTACACAAGCAAGTAATAATCTATGTGAAGAATGTAGTATAGGGTTCGCAAGAAGGGACCGAAGTAAGGGGGTTGCTTGGTAAAGCAGTGGCAACAGAATGAATGGCACCAGATCGATAATTTGGATTGTTGGAATAATAATAATAATAACAATATTATAATACTGGCGGTCACGCGATCCTCAGACGCAGACCTAAATGGCATCTCTCCTCGACTTGCTTTTGGTTTGCTCAAATACCTCCTAACAACAATAATATGCTCTCTGATGTGCAAGTGACACCATACGCTATATATTCCACACTAAGCAGTTTCAACAGAAGTCTTTACAAACTGTCGTTACGTTTGTCACGATGGGATAAACTTGACATACATTATGTGGTGCATTTGTCTGATTCGCATCATAAAGAGCTTTGCTTATTTGACAATATTTCTGATAGGAAAATATACTACGGTACTTTATGCATATATACATACGTATAAAGAGTATGATATCTAATTTATTTTCTTATTGAATTATTAAACTTTTGAATATACATTTGAACAGAAATAAATCACAAGAATATAAACAATGCATTATCTCACTCAACTCTTATTAATAATTTCACAATTTTCTATACTATACTAAGTCTATAAATATAAGGTTGTTACTAAATGTAACAAATTAATCGAATGCATATACCAAAAATGTATTCTAATTATTTTGATTGATTGATTATTAAAAAATGCAGCTTCTCTTGAACAAAGATAATCTCGTATTAATGCAACAATTTTATGTAGGTATGTATAAACATTTGAACACCCTAACGAGTGGAGAACTTAGATGAATCAGATTATATTGTATACAAACTAGGAATAAATATTTTACTCAGTTATTTTTTGGTGTGATATAATGTATATGAGTATATACAACTACCTACAACAATTGGGAACACGTCAAAACATTAGCATTACCTACCTGTACCTACTACCTCTATAAAGAAAGGTAAAAACACAAAACATGCCAGTGTAATAAGAATGTCAGGTGCAATGGAAAATGAGAGCAAATAGTTTTGAAAAACATACATTATAAGTGAATTAAGGATTATATTTGTTAATGGTACTTTACCACGTCGCAACTCAAACGAGTCTTTTTGTATTACATTTACTCGTATTATCAAAGTGTTTCTAGAACACCATTGTAAAAATATGTATATATGTATTATTCTTCCATTATGATTATGTACATTATTATGTCTTTATGATTATAGATTAACTAGGAGAAAATATCAATAAAACTTATTCCTCTCTATAGCAAAATTTCGATTTCGATTAAAATATCTACACAAACTTCCCTTTCACGGCACAAGCTTTTAGCTTAGTGTGAAAGGTGTATAAGGTTGTATTTGGGTTTATAACAAAACCCAGATATATCTTTAAAAAAAAAAAAAATTGTCTACATACCGACCTCATTACTTATAACTCAGTGATTTTGTAAGTTATCTAAATTTTTTGAACATTTGTATATTATCTGTTCCATCGCATTTTCCAAATATGAGCAGACAAAGGACTAACTGCTTGCACTGACATACATATCGTTTTCTCCGCGCAATAAAAGAAACTTATTCCTATTATGTTGAACTATGAAATTGAGAGACCTCTAACAAAATCTTAAATAACGTAACGGTGTCCAACATACAAATATACTCTGATGACATTTTCTTTATAAAGGAAATAATATTATTTTAATGTGCAACAACAGATTGTCGGATTTTAAAATGAAAGATAGTTTTTGTTTATAAAAAAAAATTCTGTCAAAATATGTGAGATATTTAGTATTACTGTTTCTTTTTACAGCAATATAATTATATTTTGTTCACTGGCTATTCCGTGATGAATCATTTTATTATTCGCCTAAATAAAATCTTTTAAAATTAAACAAAACAAAAAAAAACTACCTTAACGGGATTACCGTCAGATTGAACACAAAATTTGTTTTAAGTGAGTACCTACTTATATGACATACTGCTCTATTTTACTACAACCCCCTAAATAGGTACTGTAACATAAACCGTAGCATAAATTATATGTGTAGGTACTTGCGTATTTTACTAATATTGTACTTACAGGTACTTAAGCTGCAGGTAAGTATAATGAGTAAAAATAATACAACTTTGTATATTTGTATGAACTAAGCAGTATGACTTTATTTGGCCCCTATAACTTTAGTGTAGGAACATACTATACGAACAATATAAAACATAATAATTTACGTGTATTGTAAAGTCACATTTGATATTATTTATATGCTAATGTAGCTAATCAATTATTTTTTGAATGCTGTTAAATATTTAATTAAAATATAAAAATCTCTCCTTTAGAGCTTTTGAATTTCTAATTTTATGGACCACATCCTATTCCTCAGTTCGATTATCAGATCATCATTGGATTACTCGCACAATACTTCAATCTAGTTAGTAAAATCAGTTTTACTACTCATCAAAACTAATTACTGGTATTTATTATAGTTTTAAAAAATAAATTATCTGGCAATTCTACTTGTAAGAGATGATGATATCAAAAAGGTTATTCCACACGTTAGCTACTACAATAATTCGCTAATTAAGTTCTGAAATATTTTGTAAGTACCAAGTAAATAAAGTCTCAACAAAAACAAGCCAGAACTGTTCTCTTCTCTTGTAGTCTCGTAAGTGAATTTGTATAATAAAAATATATAAATTTGCTTATGTTCAAATATATCGCGCTTCTATAATAAATTCGCCCACTGAGCAAATTTGATGACATATTATCACATTATTGTTATTTCATACGTTTATTTTTGGCAAAAGTTATTGAAATTTTTCGAATCATATTTACTAATTTTTTTATTGTTTAACCAAATTTGGGTGCAGATGGCATAACTAATCAGATATCTCGATTGGAGAACCATGTTTACACAATGAAACATTGTGCAGAATGTAATCGGAAGAAGTGAAAAAGGCGTTCCAACGCTTACGAATTGGCTCTAGGCTTGTTCAAGTGATCACTTTCGCTGTCCATGGACAACGTTCACCGTTTCTACCATTTTCACTGTACTAAAGCGTTTCTCGATTGGTGGACCTTACATCGTGACAGTGAGAATGGTGGAATTATTGAACGTTGTCCATCGACACCGAAGTTATCAAAAATTATTTATATTACTTATTATAAATAATTATATTATACACCGCATTTATCTTACTCTTCAATTGAAGTAACTGAAATGTGTTAGGAAATGTAAGACGAAGTGGTGACAAATTCTTAAAGGAAAACAAATATTCATATATATGAAGTGCATTTAATATTACTCTAAAGGAAAAGAATGCGGTATTGTGTAATTAAAGAAATTAAAAATTAGCATAAAGAGTAACTTGTGCAATTGCTCCAACAATTAAGTAATGATAGATAAGTAGAATTATATATGACGTGACTTGGTAAACATATCCTGCACTCTATTGCATTATTCATGAATGCATTGCTAACTTTATATTACAAATTTCCTCATACACTAAATTATCATGAACATTTCTTTGCAGCAACTTTTATTGGGGAACTTTTAAATAAACATAACGACAGAATTATCTATGTATCTCATAAGGATCCATCGCAAAACTATCTGCATTATTTATCAAGTTATTACTTTATTATTTTCTTCATTACCTACCGTTTATTTTAATATTAGATATATTTTTGAAAAATTTAATTAATATCCAAATTTTTTAATATAAATAAATTTAAATACATAATTTGCGCAAACAATTGTTTACCTAACACTAAAAGATCACAGCGCTTTCATTAGAAATTACTTGTCTCCAAAATATTTTATTTAAATTATTTGGTATATCAAAAATTGTCTTCTGATTAACATTATAAATTTTTGTCAAATAGTATTTAATAGAGTTTTTATTTATTTATTTTATTATTTTGCACGCCCTCATTACATGACAGTGTTAACAAATCAATTAAAAATTTAAAATACCAGGGCGATATACATACAGTGGCGAGATTATCACTATGAAGTAATTTCTTCCATCTAACCACGAGCTTAAGCTTAAAATCTTTTTTCAATAAAATCCAATATAGTAAACTAGATCTTTTTGAATACCTATATTAATACTTATGCTAAAATTAATGATAAATAAAAAATCCTCATATCGAAATAGCAGTAGGTACTAGATATGCCAATAAATTACATTCAATATACCATACATCTCATTCGAATATAGATGTATTTATAATTATTTATAGAAAATTGTATGTATTTTGTTGGGATGTAAGGTCTCTTGACCTTTACATAAGAAAAAATATTTTATAAACATATTAAAAGTGAGTATTTTATTCATTTACATACTTAAATTGTGTATTTTGTGAAACTAACAATAATAGTATCGATCATGGTGTTAGAAGAAATATAGTTATTAAAACTGCTTTCAAAATACCATGACATTTCAAAATAATGGTGGACGTAAGTAAATGTGATTCCACGCTCCAAAAAATATCCATGTCATACCCCAATTCACATCTAGGAGAAGAGTAAAAGGGGATCAAAACTCTTTGATAGACAAATTTCAGGTCATCTATATACTTTTTAGTTATTCGTCACAATAGATTGTAATACTATCATATACTCGTAGGTATTAGGTACCTTATGTTGATGTAACGTCAGATCGCTAATTACTTCAGCATTTTAAAGTATACCCAGATACTCGCTATTCTCTAATTTCTATTGTGTCTCAAAAAGGTTTATGAGTAATGATATATAAATTTGTGAAAGAATAGATATATATATAAAAAGAATTGAAATATTAGATACATACAATATAAAAAGAATTGAAAGATTAATCCTTCGACACGTGTTAAAACGCATTATAATATTAATTGTAAGCAATTTAGTTCCATACATGTATTAGGTTCTTACCATCAGGAACGTAAACATTGAGATAAAGACAGTCTTCATCATACTGTCTTTCCATTTGATCTTCATTTTGTGATTCGAGAAGTTTCATAAACAGTTGGTCTTGCAATCTCAATGGTCTCTTCCCGGTTGTATCCTGAAGACACGAAGGTGCTGGCAGCGTAGCATTCCTGATCCCCTCCCAGATTGGCAACTCTTGTACTTCTGGCGGTGCGAATCGTCTTTTTCCCACGGGAGGCTGGGCGTATGGTATACCGAGATAAGCGACAATTCTCTGAGTTCTGAACATAGTTTTATAAGTTCCCATTATGGTACCTTGCCCATTTATATTCACAGTCGGCGGTTCTCTTGCAGATAATATGAGAGGGAATGTAAGAAACAAAATATTGAAAACACTCAATAATAACCTAAAAACTTTCATCTTAATTTATAAAAACAACTAAATGTTAGAAAATGTGAAGTAAAATGAAATAATTAGTGGTTGATATGCAGGTACATATAATAAAATAAATATTTATGTAAAATTGTAATGGGAAAATAAAACGGTTTTGATTTTTGTAGTATTATTGAATCGCGTGACTGTTAGATGAAGGCAACCCCTGTGTTTAGGGGTTCTACCGCGTTGCTAGAGCTATGAAAGTAAACTAAACAAAAGCTCATCTGGCGTGAGGCAAAGACGTCGAATTATAAAGCACCCCGACGCTCATTCTATTGGTACCTATTTAATACTCGTGGAGTTTCCACGGCGACAGAAATTAAAATGGCGCGCGCATTTAGCTTTACTTTTCGAATATTTTTTAAAATTCAAATTATTGGTCTTAATGTTTACATTCAACTTTTTTCAACATCTACAGTAAGGTACTACTTGGCTGAAAGGAGGGGTGTGAGGAAGCGCGGGCGTCCGAGAACTACATGGCTTGAACATGTAGATCAAATTCTCAAGGACGGCCGTGTTTTGAGTAAGAGAAATCGACGTGCGTGCATGAGAAATTGTATGACTGTGGAGGAGGCGAAAGAAGTATGTAAGGACAGATCTAATTGGCGTTCCGTTCTCTCTGCCTACCCCACTTGGGATACGGCGTGAGGGAATAGATAGATAGATAGACAGTAAAGTATGACCTGATAAGATTTCGAAGAAGTGAAATAATCAGCAAATGCCTCAAATATTACTGCATACACGACAACATCTTTCTTGTATTAAATAATAAATTAAAGTATTATGTAGATTGCAGATTATAATTTTCACTTCATTAGTTAATGAGGGAAGATGTTGAATGATTTTACAAATTGCAGAATAATTACGGTAAATGTACGTTCCCATGTTTTTCTTAGAAATTTTACAAAAGTCAATTCTAGTAGAGTCGTATAGCTCTATATAAAGGTTTAGTATATAAATACCTACTATAAAATTATTTATATGCTTGTGGGTATAGTATCATGTATTTACACCTAGTTCAAAAAATTTACAGTTTTTACTATAGGTAGGTTTCCAATTTTTTTCTGTACGTTTTTGAATTTCCTATTCAAGGCAGGTATTCATTAAGCTTATAAAACAATTGATATCTACAATTCAGTGTTGCAGTTTGACGCCCATTCTTTAGAATTTACGTCTTAATGTTTTATTGGTACGGAGAGGACACTCCACATGCCTATCACATGCAGTAATTCATTCTCTACCCCACTTGTGGGATATGACGTGATAGCGTAGTAGAAGTAGTAAAATAATTACAAATGTTTGGAGTCAAAAAAACTTTACAAATACCACTAAAAATTAATCTACGCGCGACCAAGGTTTTAACAGGTAACCTGTCATTCTCAAGCGCAATATTTGACAGTTAGTCATTTGTTTGAGTCAAATATTGCTCTTGAGAATGACAGGTTACCTGTTAAAACCTTGGTCGCGCGTAGATTAATTTTTAGTGGTATTTGTAAAGTTTTTTTGACTCCAAACATTTGTAATTATGTTTAGAAACTACCACAACGTTACCGCCAAATCAATAAATAATATTATTGAAGTAGTAAAACTTTCGAATATCTATGCGCTCTCACTTAAGTAAATTTAACCGCTAAAAATTAAACAAAACAAAGGAAACAGGTACGCAAAATGTATCTATTTTGTTTCTTTAAAAAATAATATATGTGGTGATAGGTGGTTATAGTAAATTGCGAAAAGTTAGACATTTGTATGAAGTTAATATAATTTTTGTTTTTCTTTTTTTTAGTAATGTGAGTATGGAATAAAACACCTTTATTGAGAAGTTCAAAAGTTCATGCAAAATCAGCATGAACTTCCACCAAGTACCGTTGGTCAACAATATGGACCATAATTTAATTATACCTTTGTTTTTTGTAAATAATTGTAAGTACCTACACCTCAACTTGATATATTTGTAACGTTAATGCAATTCCGCAATTGATCAAAGATGGATTCAAATCTAATAAATTACAATAAAAGATTGAACGGAACAACACTTCTGAATAACTTACAAATCCAAAACACCGAATCAATTTGTTTAAGTATCAAATTCAAATGAGTAAACACTTTATTATGATTTATGGGAAACGCAATCAGTATCGATTGTGTCTTAAATAAGTTTAGTAATAGGTATCTACATAGTATGTAGGTATTATGAAAGGCTTGAAGCAATTTCTCTAAGTACTGGCCTAATAAAATAGTTCTTATCTTGATTGAAAACTCTGCTTACAATCTCTTCGAGAAAATATACTAAGGCTAATAGAAAAGGTATCTAGTATTGATTTGTAATAGACTACTATATTAAATAATCTATGAAATATTCAAATCTTTTGTAAGTATGTTGGTAGGTATATTTATTTAAATTTCCATTATAGTGATGCTGATACGTAGATAATATCTAAGTATTATATTTATTGAGATATATGAGATCCATCTACACCACCCATCTATAAGAAAATATAATTATTAGGTATTATCTACAGTTTATAGAATGCTAAGTCGTCAAATCTACATAAAGAGTGAAAATATTATTCTCCATGTTTTGTTAACATGTTATATGTTTGGTTTCATTCAATTGACTTATTTTCTGAACAAATTCAAGCTTACTGATAATTATTTATACATTGAAAAAAAAGAAGAAGTAGATACACACATAGGTATAATGCGATGAAATGCGAATTTATGTATATTGAAAGCTTGTGTGTATAACAGGCAAAGGGTATGATCCAAATCGAAACAAAGATCTAATTTTACAAAGAGTCCTTAGGGTGATGGGTAATATTAATTTGATTTGTTTGTCTTTAAAATTCACCTAACGATAAGCGATATGTATTCTATTGTTATGTTACCATGTTTTTTCTTCTTTGTATACTAATTTTGAGCAATAAAGATTATTATTATTATTATTATAGGTATATAGATTTTCCATCATTGACACGTTATAGTCTGTACAACTGGTTATTTTACCATTTTATCATTGATTTATCAATTTAAATTTATATTAATACCTACATACCTACATAAGATACATACATACATCCATCGCCCTCAATGCTCCTTTCGTTGGGAGCACAGAGCAGAAACCAGTCTCCTCTATTCAGAGCGTCGCTGCGCCAATCACATCACCTCTTTCCACGACCTTCCCTGCGCTCTGATGTCGTTGTCATAGTAACGGTGTATTGTGAAAGAGGGACGCGCAGGCCAACAGAACCCTTGCGGGTGGAAGGACAGTGCTCTTTTTGCCAACTATAATTGGACATTCTCAGAACATGACCCATCCAGGACCATCGTCTCTCCTGTATTACGGAGATAACAGACCTCAGCCGGGTGTGTCGGCGCACAGCATCATTTGTGATATGTTCATACCATTTGACATCCAAAATCCTTCTAAGACACCACTAGTAAGTAGGTACCACTATTCGAATCACCATAGATGAACAAATATTTCAGTATCGTTGTGTGGTATCTGTATGAAAGTAAACCATTTTAGTTTTATCTGCATTTAGGCCCAAAATTACAATGCAGGCTTAAGATCCTCCTTAACCTTAAGAAACACATAAAGCTTCGCTTTTCAAAATTACGCGAATTACAATGTCTCCTTAGCACGAATTTGCGGCTTAGCCTACTCCTTAAGTTAAGGAATACCCGGGGGTGTCCTCAACAACGTTAAGCTTGCTTAAACTCAGTTAATTTTTTCATCACCAGGAGGCGCCACTAGTAACAATAAGAACAAACTGACATTAATGTCATATGTTCGCGTTTTCATTACGTTTTTTGTTTGTTGTTGCTAAGGTTGTTTCATTTGCGCTTCTATTTGGATTTTTTCGTTACTGACCCTGTTTCTTCTGTAACGAAATAATCCAAGAACTTCACGAAATCAAAACAACAACACGAAAAATGGCGCGCGTCGCCGTTAACATGACAGATGTGAGGTTAATGCATAGACAAAATCACGATAAAACAACTAGTAGGGCTACCAACTTAACCATATTTGCGGCTTAGTCAAGTCGTAGTCGAATATTGATTGAAATTCTCGTGTGAGCAGTAAGCTCGACTTAACTTTTAAGCCTCCTCACCAAAGCTCCACGATAAGCTACTGATTGTAATTTCGGGCCTTAGTATTAATAGATATTCGCACAACTAGGAGTATGGCTCATTGAAACCGCGTTGTGCGAATTGTGAAACTGTTCACTAATCGTCGCCCTCAAATAAATACACAGTAAATGTGATAACTATACCACCCAAAAACTTTTTTCACAGAAATCGTTGATGTACACCAAGAACAACAGAGGGCCCATAATTAGTGTTGTGGAATTCTCAAGAAATAATTTTACGAGATTTTTTTTTATTTTTTATTTAACAGTAAAATAATAATAAATACTTTATTCAATCAATCAATAACAATGTACAAATGTTGAGACAATTTATCACTAATATGGCTACAATTAATTATGGAAACAAAAATATGTTAGGTACCTACATAGAAAAAAGTGCTAATAACTGATGAAAAATCTTGATGTTTAACACCCCACATGCCCATATTTAAGTTAAAAAAATATATTGCAGGTACGTACATGGAAAAAGTGTTAATAACCTCTGATTTGGCCCTTAATCAGCCCCACAAATTTTTGGATCAATCAGGTTGGCTGCGAAGTGTACTGGGCGAAAGGTCATAATACCACTAAGAAAAATTATGGAGAGAAATTTCTCTTCTCGAAATTCTCTGAGAAATTTCTCGTTCTCGAGAAATTTCTTTGGAGAATTTTCTCTTCTCACATCACTACCCAAAATACGACCCTGAGGGACCTCCGTCACTCTCTCATCCTCACACGAAGCGACTGTCTCTGATCTGTTAAACAGGAATTGAACCACCTCTGTGATAGGCCACAGACACCCATAAGTTCCAGCTTTCTGAGTAATAGAGCGGTCAATATATGTACCTATATCTTTCAATGAATAGAGGAAGCTGGCTCACCAAAGATATACTTATATTGACCACTCTTGAACCCACCGAATGTACAAATATTAACATAACCTATCTAGTGTCAAGTCTCTAACAACACAAATAAAAATATATTGCTGAAATCTTGACTATTTCAGGTCAATCCACTTGTGGGTTTTGAGACATGTATTATACTTTCAAGGTGACCGCTATTATAGTTTTATTATCATATAAAACTATTGTTAGTTTTATTATGTTAACAGAAACATATTATGTATGTATGTAATCAGAGTTACTATTACTTTCGGACGATTGAAAAAATATACCGTCAAATTAAATCATTGTCTCACTGTGAAATGCTAAACGAGGATTTGGGAAGATTGAATGAATATTGTAGTAAAAATAACTTATACTTGTATTTGGAGAAGTGCAATTTGATTTCTTTTACTGAAAATAGAAACAAAATTAGGTATACTTACAACATCAATAATCATGATTTAAAGGAAATTTGGATGCGGTCTTTTATTCTGGGCTTCACTTTGAGGATTATGTGAATAAAATAACTGAAGAGAGCCACAAAATACTGGAATTTATTCAGAGATCAACAAAATTATTTAAATTATAAGAATAGTATTTGTACTTAGCTTTGATTCGCTCCCAGCTTGAATACTGTTCCTATGTGTCCAATCCACATAAAAAAAAATGTCGAACAAATTGAAAGAACTCAATCTAAATTTGTTCGATTGATGTTAAAGAGGTAGCATTATCCTGTAACTGGTAAAGATTTGCCTAAATTGGAATTGAGAAGACAAGAGTTTTACTGGCATGCAACCTAAAGAAAATAATATGCTATACCATCACGGCATATCCCACAAGTGGGGCAGCCAGCAGACTAGCTACATATAAAACATGCAAGCTGTCTTCTCCGTGCCAATATAAAATCAAGACATTCAGGATGGGTGGCAAACCTCATCGCTGAATTTAAGATGTAAAATGTCTTATTTTTCGAACACCTGCCTTTTACAGGACACTCGAAAACTTATGGAGAAGAGTGGGAGACCAATTCTTTACCGGGTGCTCCACGGGATATGCCTTTTCGAATATGGTGTACTTAATATAGATATGTAAGATTAACTTTCAAATGCTTAGGTAACTACCTACTGTTTATAGAATGTGCGATACTTACAATAAGAACTTTTCACAGTGCGACGTGGTTGGTACAACGAACCATGGATTTAAGAGACTATAGAATACCATACCTAAGCGGAAAAATAAAATAAGGAGAAATAAAAAGGATTGCTATGATAAAAAAAGAAAGAAAAAAAATTGGGAAAGAATAAAATTGTGTTAAAGATGTTGGGATATGTGAAGTGATGTTGGTAAATGTTTTTTACTGATGTTTTTATTTATTTTTTTGTATTTAGTATTTACGTACATTTTGGAAGTGTTAATGTAATTGTACATATGAATGGGTTTTATTGTGTGTGCGATATTGTGAGTTTTTCTATGTTTATTTTGTATGTTATTGCTGAGGTGTGCACAGTTTGGATGTAAGACTGATGAAATGTGAATAAATTATTATCACTTATATATTTGTATTTTACACGTCCTTCATATGTTGTGTACCATATTAAATAAAATAAATAAATATATACAAGAATTTTACCAATTAATATTACAATTATATTCTTTCAAATTTCTACACTTCTAACTAATAATACTACCTACTTACTATCTACTTGTGATGGTTGATACTCAACTACTCGGTTGAACTTAAGTTTTAAAACAATGTCCATAAAATACCCTATGTTAAGTAAGTAGGTTTATAAGTTAGGTGATTCTTAGTTGACCGCATGACTCGATTTAATCGCGTGCCTGAGTCAAAGAATATTTGCTAAATAATTTGCTATTGTCGTAGTTCTCAAGGTTACGGTAAGGCAACGACTTTAAATTAATAATATTACACCAAAACATTTCTGACCATTGTATATGAATATATATTGAATAATTATTAACTTTTGATAAATGAGATGGCTACCTGAAGTGCTTTAACCCTCCAATTCCCATGCCTTACCTAATCATAATATTCTTGTGAAATTTTGTATACGGGGTCTATATGGAGTCCAATGTAATGGACGATCGACAAAAAATGATAATTTTTTGTAGTTTTTTTTATGGGGGAGGTGGCACCTGAGGGTGACATTGGGCACTGTAGATACCAAATTATACAAAAACATAAACAAACATTTTTTTGTTTGATTTTATTAGCGAAAACAATGTAGTAATCACGAAACATTTTTAAAATAATTAGTTATAGTAATTATGTACTACACCACATAAATTTATGTAGTGTAGTACATTATTACTAGAAATAAATATTTTAAAAACATATTTTTATAAGGCAAAATTACATTTTTAATTGAAGAAAACGATTTTTTCCACATAGATGTGTTTGATATTATATAAATTTTACAGGGATAAGGCTCAAAATCGACGAGATACTCGAAACGAGTAGCCGCTGCCCATATCTTGTAACTAAATCTTAAAGGATTTTGCTTTATGTGCTGCTTTCTCCCATAATGCCCATAATATGGTACCATTGATTCATCTATTGATATGTGGCTTGAAGCAACAGAAACAAAGTTATTTCAGAATTTTTTGTTCAAGTATTCAAAATACATTTTCAGCTTACCAAAAGAACCATTTTTGGGCACAAGGCCTAATAAAATTAACAAGATACAAGAATGAATACAATGCAAATAAATGGTTCTTAAATTTGTTCAATAATGTACCTGTCATGCCCAATGTCACCTGGAGGTGATATTGCAGTTTTAAATAGCTATAAATCGAATATTTAAATGAAATCATGATTGAAAATTTGTGTTAATTCTAAATTGATCTGTTTTTGAAAAAATATTTCATGAAAATTACTATTTAGACATTTTTTATTGATGTTTATTTCGGAACGTAACACTAACACCAATATTCCCGCCAAGAGCTGACAAAAAATGACAAAATACGTAAGTTTAGTGTTGCCAGTCGTAAAAAAATATAAACATTTAGATTGTAAAACCATTGTACAAAAATATAATACTTAAATAAAAATAATAATAAAATTCCACATATTTTTAATATTTTTTTGAAATCGCAGCACCTGTAGGTGACGTTGGGAACTGGAGGGTTAAATTCAATAATCAAACTTTCTTATAATCATCTTTACGAAATCTTTTCCTAAAATAAACAAATAAGAATAATGTAAATCAAAGTAAAACAATAAAAAAAACTTTTCAGTTGATACCTACGAAAATAAAGCTCTTCTTGAATAAATCCATAGCAAAGCTACTGCATTAGAGTAAACTATGACTTGTATCGTCATAATCAATAATTTATTTTAATTTACTTTATATTTTTCTAAAAATAACCGTCATAATTTTTAAAAAATACTTGAAATAAATAAGTATTGCCAACAAATTGATACAAAAAATATATAGTAAAACGTCACATGTCCAAATCAGTCACAATAACTTAATTTTACAATAAGCAGTCACATTTTTAAAAATGTCGTTTTTCCATAAAAAGTACAAACGTAAATAAAGTTTAATCTCAAAGAAAAAAGTCATTTGTCTAAATAATACGTTTTTCTATAAATATTACTTACCTTTTGAAATTGTGGTCGGGTAACAAATCAAAAAGTGACGCTTTCTACAATAAAAATAGCGGATAACCATAGAATGGAAAAATGACACATTTATGTAAGTATATTGACAAAGACATGTGTCTGTTTTCCATATAAAATAAGATTGATAGTAGACTCGTTTTCACTAACAATATCATTTTTGAAATTTTTTGAAATATGTCACTTTTCCATTTAACAGACGATATAATAAAGGCGAATGATGTCAATAAACATAAAGTACATTGGCATCATTCGCCCTTCAACGCTTCTCCTGGGGGCATAGGGTAAAAACTACAGCCTTCAAAGTTCATAATTTATTTGTACCAATCAACTTATTTCTTATCATAACATTCCTAATGCT
Organism: Athripsodes cinereus; assembly: GCA_947579605.1. Classification (NCBI taxonomy): domain Eukaryota; kingdom Metazoa; phylum Arthropoda; class Insecta; order Trichoptera; family Leptoceridae; genus Athripsodes; species Athripsodes cinereus. Next base: position 28,338,848 of record OX388306.1, on the reverse strand, counting down.
CATATAAACGGTGTATCACGAAAGAAAAACGTACTAAACTAACAAAAGTGCAGTGATTTTAGACCAACTCTATTACTATTATCTACTCTCCACATTCTCAAAACATAGCTCACTCAAAACCATCCCCTCTCCTACATACATATATACCTATATGCGACGTTATTTTTTTATTCGTATAAACTGGAATTTTTCACCTACGAAAGTGTTAATATGATGTATTATATACGATAGGTATGGCTTTAATCGCAATATATGCATCACTTGCAGGGTGTGTTCCGATGCTTACGAATCGGCTTTGGCTGGCTTAAGCGCTTTATACCATGGCAACGTTCACCAATTCCACCTATATCTCTTATGCTTCTCTCATTACAATATTTTTCAGAGCGGGTGACTGCAGACATCGTATCGCTGAAAAGCAACTTCGTCCAGCCAACCGCACCTATTGGGATTCGAACCCACCACCTCCGTGTTACGAGTCAAATACTCTAATCATTAGTGGGTAGCGTGAGAGTATTGTGATTATAAGCTGCAATTATTTTTACAACTACCGCGATCCCCCCGCCACCTATCGATATTGTCACAGTCATACTTATGTACATTTATAAAGATTATTCTTGTATATGCTAATCGTAAGATAATTGTATTATATTTTTATGATGCAGGTATGAGGGTGTCTGTGAAGGATACAAATTATACTTATTAGTGGTATAATATGTTTATAATATGTCACTGTCATTTTGAAGAATCCGTCCGTTTATAAACGGCGCCTTCCGTTTCCGAGGTTGATTATGTTTTATATTTAATTCCCTAGCTTATTGTCACAATATAATAATAATAAACTTTATTGCACAATATGTATTTACGTGATACAAATAAATGATATTGTACAATTGGCGAGTTTATCGCAGAAGCGATATCTTCCAATTAACCCATTAAAATATAACACTGTTATAAATCGTAAACATTTGGAATGTAGACATGTCATCAAAATGAATTTAAGAGTTGTCCAAAAGAATTTCATCATTAATCACTCGATTGCGGGTGCATTGCCGTAAAATGAAAAAAATAAGAAAAGAATTTCATTGCTTGCTGCCGAAATTTATGAAATTTAGTTTGTTACCTTTTTTTCGCAAAATAGTTTTGTATCGATCCAAACAAAAACCACAAAAAAAAATGGAAAAATCGTTGCTCGATGTTTTGGATTTTTTTTATACTTTGCCGGTTAATTGCCTGATATGTTGAGACTTTCAAACAAGTACCTATTATTTTTTTTACTCTCAAAATTTTTTTTTGGCGGCCATTTTTGTAACGTGCCGTGTGTGATTTTTAATGAAAATAGATCTTTAGAAAAATTATTGTATCTTTTTTATTTATTGACATATCGAGATAATTTAAAAAATATGTATTTCAAGTACAAAATTTTCTAGTTTAAAAAATATTTTTGATCATCGGTATCTATCGAAAAAATATTATGACCAAAATCTTTCCAAATACTTATTATTATTATTATTATTAGAAAACAACACCATACTCTACTGGGACCATTACAGCCTTCGGCCAATGCGATCCCAGAGAAAACAAAAATTTACAAAATAGTTTCCACTTTTACTACAAATTCTCCGTATGTTACATGGAATATGTCCACATTCTGAGAAATGATATTAAACAATCTAACCGCCTTAGCCACTGGTGACTCTGCGAGAATATTTGTTCGGCTTGTAGGTGGATAAAACAGCATATGCTGACGTGAACGACTATAGGACGCCGGTATATAAAAATTAAACTCTCCCAGTACCTTCGGATTACTAATTATACCATTCAGCAACTTGAAAAAATGCCTCGCGTAAAACACGCTCCTACGATGCTCAAGGGTGTCATATCCAAGACTGCCCATTACGAATGCAGATGGAAACAGATATGGGTAGTAACCATATGTAAATTGATATAACCACCTCAAAAACCGCTTTTGCACTCTTTCCAGCATCAAAATGTACGAGTCTTCATGAGGACTCCAAATTATTGATCCCGATTCGAGAATGCTTCGCACAAGCGTATTGTAAAGCAGGGTCACCGTATTTTGTTCGCGAAAATGCTTCGAATGCCTCAATACAAAACCCAGAACTTTAAAAGCTCTGTTGGTTTGTTCAACAATGTGTTCCCCAAAATGAAAGTTACGAGTGAAAAGGACGCCAAGATCCCTACATCTTTCAACTCTAGAAAGTGGTAAATCATTCATCGAATAATCGTATTCAATTGGCTGACTGGATCGCGAATATGTCATAACATTACATTTTTGCACACTAAACGGAAGTTTATTTCTGGATGACCAATCTACGACAGTATCAATGTCCGATTGCAACCTCAATGCATCCTCAGTACACTCTATTCTTTTGAAAATTTTAAGGTCGTCGGCAAACAGAAGATATTCCGAAAAGCGAATATCAACCCCAATATCATTGATAAATAACGAAAATAGCAACGGTCCCAAATTGGAGCCCTGAGGCACTCCTGATGTAGCCAAAAAATGACTAGAGGTTTTATTTCCACTTGCAACATACTGTTTTCTATTCCTGAAGTAGTCAGAGAAAAATTCGGTAAAACCACAAGAAAATCCAAGTCGGGAAAGCTTGCCCAGTAAAACTCGATGGTCAACTCTGTCGAAAGCCTTTTCAAAATCATTATAATTTGCATCGACCTGTATTCTCTGATCTAAACTTTTGGAAACAAAAGTACTAAAGCACAATAAATTAGTGACTGTTGAACGTGTGGGGCGGAATCCATGCTGTTCATCAACGAGCATATGCTCACAATTACTGTAAATATGTTTATGCAAGATCATCTCGAACAACTTGGCTGGAGCTGATAGTATTGCCACTGGTCTATAATTAGGAATTTCTGTCGAATCGCCCTTCTTAAGAATTGGGGTAACTTTGGTAATTTTCCAGAGATTTGGGACCTGCTTCGAGTTTATACACATATTAAACAAAAATGTGAGAACATCAACCAAGGCATCACCTCCGTGCTTCAATAAATAAGGAGGTACATCATCAGGTCCAGAAGAGTACTTTGGCTTCAAACGGCGCAAACTAAATCTAACATCAGAATGAGAAATCCGAGGCAAATCAACGCTTAGCGAGTCAATCATGGAACCGCCACGAAATGAGTCATCATCTTCATCTGAGGCAACCCCAAAGACTGACGAAAAATAAGATGCAAATCCTTCAGCAATTTCTTCATCTCCAACATATGGTCTTCCTTCAAGATACATACAAGAAGGTTTGTGGTTGCTTTTCCTTTTACTATTTACGAAATTCCAGAAACGTGCAGGACTGGATGCAATCTGACTTTCGGATCTTTCTATGAATTTACTATAGTCAGACTCTATCAGTCTTTTTACCAAAGTTCTCCTCTGCTTGAACCTTTCATAAATTATATTTGAGCCCGTCTTCCTCCAAAGCTTGTGACAGAACGACTTCTTCTTGATACTATCAATCAAGTGTTTTGAAAACCACGTCGGAAAACCATTACGTTGATCTTGCTCAGTACTTCTAAAACATTCATCAAATGTTGCATAAATAATTTTATAAAATTCATCAACTGCGACATTAACATCTTCAGAATCATAAACTCTTTGCCATGAACATACCGAGAGAGAGTCGACAAAGGCCGGGATGTCTCTGTAGCGAAATTTCCATCTCCTAGGTTCTTCAAGCTCTTGACCCCGTTTCATGCCATTATCGCAATACTTGCTCCTGTGAGAAATCGTGAGCATAATATCAAGAGTAGGATGGGAAGGATCTTCAGCATCAAGAGGAAAATCATGTTTGCGAATGCTAACCAGAGAAGAATTTATATTGGTATAAACTAGATCTAGGACTCTCTCCCGGTTGTTAAGCACTTTATTTTCTTGTTTCAAGTTTAGCAGATTCAATATATATTTATGCTCATCTTTGGGATAGTTACAAGAATAAAGGTTAAAGTCCCCCAAGACAACAATATTCTTTCCCTGAAGATTCTCACGTTGAGCTTCCACTTTCGAGTAAAATGCCCTAAAAATTTCAGGACTTGAACCTGGCGGAAAATATACAACACAAACAATTAAAACGTACTGATCAAAGACGAGTTTGACCCAGAGGTCCTCTCCAGATTCCGTCTCCAAGCATTGCATGCGTTTGGCTAACTTTAAACGAGAATTATTTACTACCAGAGCCACTCCACCACCCCTTGTTGGTCTATCCCGTCTAAACACTACAAAGCGGGGATCAAAGAGCTCTGAATTCAGTAATCCTGGGTGAAGCCAAGTTTCCGTAAGAGCAACCAAATTAAAGTTTTGTGTTAGAAGATTGTTGTGGAACTCGTAAATCTTTGTGTTCAATCCTCTAACATTGGCGTAGATGCATGACATTTTAAGGGTCGACTTTGGGACCGGTTGAAGACTCGATCGGGCGTCGAAACCCTCGAAATGTCCACCTATTAATGGCTGCATTAGGTGGCCACATACCCGGATCCATCCATTCGTCAAAATTTGACATAGGCATACCGATTTTAAAAGATGTGTATTCCTTATTCCTGACAACAATCTGTTCAATTTCCAAGGTTTCCAAGCTCGGTTTTTTTCTCGTCATGTAGTTTCTCACATCATCGACGGTCGTTTCGGGTGCCAGAGAGAATACATGAATATATCGTTTCGGTTCAATAGTTCTCAAGACACTATCCGGATCCCCAGTACCTCTCAATATAACTCGTGGCAAATTCCGATTTAGAGCAGTAGTGCGGTCGGTGATTTCATGCAAGTGAGATCTGACATTATCACTCCGAGTCCTCCCACCCATCGAATCTTGATGTGAGCGACGCCCAACGGCTTCTGCATAAGCAGTTCTTGCCGTCGCAGAAAGGTAAGTGCTACCATTTGGTTGTGACAAACACATATCTCTTTCAGGCCTTGGTAATGTCTCTTCAGGTGCGAGTCCTTCCCGAGTCTTAAGATCTACCACTTGTCTTTCTAGAGACTCAATTTTAAGTCTGTCGGCAGACCGCTCGTTCTCCAAAGCTTCAACTCGTTCATTGAAAGACTGCAGGTCACTTCTAAGGCTCTGGACCTCCTTTCTCATATCTGTCATTTCCTGACCAAACCTTAAAAGTCCAGCATTGAGATCCCGTTTCATTGCCAGAATTTCATCAGTCAAGCAAGAAAATCTACCCTCAAACATCCTCATAAAATCACCCAGTCCTCGAGGAAGAGGGCTACATGGATCACTCTGTTCACGTTCTGGTGAATCATCAGGTGCTTGTCTAACCGGAGTATTGCTATTATCACCTCTACGTTTTTGTGAAATTTTACAAGAGGGACATTGCCACAAAGATTTTACCTTCTTAGACATTTTGGCAAAATTCTCCCTGGATAAATTAACACAAGACAAATGATATCCCTGAGAACAGTTGGTGCACAGTATTTGTGATGACTCCTTGACATTGGCCTTACACCCGCCACACTGATCCATTGTGTTTATACAAATACAAATAAATATTACTTAGACAAAGCAGAGACACGGTAGCAAGAAAACGGAATACCAGCTATCGGACGCCAAACTCAGGAACATCCGGCAACGCAATGTAAATATTGACAAGTCTTGTAATTAAGCTTCTTCTAAATCTAAAAATAAAATTCAGGACTATCGATAGTCCAAATGGGTTAGGTATGCACAAAGTAAAGATTCAAAGACCTAAGTTCAAATGATGATTACTGTGCAAATATTCAGGTATTATGGGTAGTCTATGATGCGCATAAGCAATTTGGTAGGTAGGTATCTATAATTTTATATCCCTACTCAAGAGACGAACGATGGAATAAGATCAAATTTTACGATACATACACACACACCATAAAAGAAAAGTATATAAAACTATTCTTAAAGAGAAATATTGATCATGACACTCAGCACTTGTAAGCAATTATGAACATGAGACGTGAATTACGACGCTCAAACAACAACCAAGCCTTAAGATCATGTAAGTTACACAAGATAATATGAGAGATTGAAGACTATATCTATTAATTCTCATCCGATAGTCAATTCCATGTTATTGGTGTTATACAGCAGTGTGAAACTTTGATTAAAAACAAAAAATGAATGTAAATATGATGATGAAGTACGAATGAGAAATCAGTAGGTACTTTATAATAGCAAAAGTACTTAAATATCGAATAATAATTATACTCGACAACCACTTAGTATCAATTTGCAGTAATATCAGATAAGATAAAGCTATAAAAATTGAATATTTTTCAAAAAAAAAAAAATAATAAAAAAAAATATTGAAAAATAGTATAGTACAAAATAATAGAAAGAAAAAAATATCAAGTGTTATGAAGGGTCGGGGATTCGAACTCTGCACCCCACTGTTCGGAGGCGCCCGCTTAAACCACTACGTAACTAATAACAGCGTGGTCGAAAATGCAATTACACTTATAAAAAAATCGGGTCATGACTGAACTGTCTTATAATTATTGTGATCAAATTCGGCGAAAAATCCACATATCATGATAATATTCTTCATAAAAATCACCAGAATCATGGAGGACCCGTCAAAAATATTTTGATCAAAATCTATTTTCTCGTTGGGTAGTGATTGAACCGTCAAAAATGATTCTCATATAGGTATCACTAAACCACAACATCATGCAAGACCTGTCAATAATATTTTAGTCCAAATGTATCAAAACTCCCATTTTCTCGTTGAATATTTTTTCAACTGTCAAAAATATTCAAATGAACACTTTGACCACCATCTTTCCAAATCTAATATATAAAAGGAAGTTGTGTGTGTTACACTATTTATAACTCAAGAATGGCTGTACCGATTTGAATGATCTTTGATTTGTTGGATTCTTCTCCGCCCGAAATAGCCGATAGGCTATTAAAATATCTTACAAATTCACGGGTAGAAAAATTATGAAGAAAATTATTTACGCCATACATTTTTGATTTCAAAATTAAAAACAAGATGGAGAATTACGGTGCTGTAAGCGCTTCTACGTCGCCTGTTGCATTGTGCTAAAATAATCCTTATGTTCTGCTATATTAAGAATCAAATTACTATAACCAATATGAACACAGTGTGTTAACTGATGAACTAATATTTTTCTACTATAATCTGTCACATAAATGTGGACGTGCACAGATTTTATTTGAAATTGTATTTTATTTTTGCAGATGGAAAATTATTATTGAACCATAAATTGTGCTATTAAAGATGAAAATAAGAATGTGTTCATGTAGTTCTGATGCAAGATTGTGTTGTGAAATTTGTAGACAAAGAAGAAAAATTACGAAGAAAATTATTTACGACATACATTTTTAATTTCCATAAAAAATGCAATATGGAGAATTATACAAAATCAACAATGAAGTTTTTCGTATAGATTGGCCTATTTACAGAATATTTTTTGTATACATTGATATGGGGGGGGGGGGTAGAGAGGTTGGAGAATTAGTTGATGTTATATATAAATTAGAGCATGAGAACAAGATGCAATGTAGACTACTACTGGCGCTTCTGATAGCGTCCAGGAGTCCCATATGTAGCATGAATAAAAATTAAATGAATTTAAATGGTCTCGATTAAAATATGCAGAGGTACATAATTCATGAGACCTGGCAAGTTATATGTCTTCAATGACGAATGTATAAAAAACAGATTTCAATTTTAAATAAACATTTAATTAAATGAAAAATAACTTACCACTATTACAAACACACGAAAATACGGCTAGACAATACTACGACTTAATTACTAACCCCATTGTCTGTGCACACTTAATTATCCCACAAAAAAAATACACACTTGATTCAATTCAATTAATTAACGAAGCACTTTTGAAATCAATTAATTTACACTTGTGATGAATAAATAAAGGATCCCACGTTGAGAGCGCCTCTAGCATGAAAATGCTTAGAGGCAAACAAGTTGAAGAAGAATCCCCTGGGCGCAGTGGTGGTAGGGCGAAGCCCTACGTCCGAGGCTCCTGGCGGCAATTACCAGCCTACACAGGTGCGAAGTTGGCACGTCATGGCTTCAGGAGGAGAAAATCTCAACTCAACTGAAGCCCAATGACTAGAGACACTTGTCTCTCTGAAGGTCAGCTGATGAGTGATGGCAGGAGCGATCCTTATACCAAGGACGCCTGTTTACGACTAACTGCTCACTACGATGACTACTGATCACTACCGATGACTGGAGGAGACTGTCTTCTGTTCAAGGACATCTCTCTACTACCCTTGAGTGGGGTAGGGGGTTGGCCATATACTCCTACTACGATGTGATGCATCTACGTGCAGCGCCGTGATTGGCTAATTGCAGTAGCATCACACGCCCTCATAGACTCCATTGTTTCACGGGTCCGCATGGACCATTATTCCAAGAATTATGGAAATAAATAATGAAATAAATATATTTACAAATGTACTTGATGTAATAAAGCGTCCAATGCACTGATTTTAATAATTAATAAATTCACATATGTTATAGCGTCTCTTTCACTGATATTCAATTCTAAACAATATTTCTTGTGTCCATTATCACTGTTCAATAATTATATAACGAGCGTCCATTCCGCAACACAAATTAACACATCTTATATCTATTACATATGTCACAATACAACCCTTTAGGTAGATAGTTAAATACTCAAACTACGTATATTACAATAAAATTAAAATTCAAACCTAAAGAGTCGTTTACATAATTCAAAACATATCATCGGTATCGACACTCAATATCTCGAAGCGTAGGTATAAAAAATCCAACCAAGCTGATACTCAATAATAATAATAATACAAACGCATTCTAGAATATTCATTTTAAAAACAATTAGTCGAAGTAGATACATAATGAATGCGCCTTAATCTTTTGTTGAGTTATTCTTTTTATTGCCCCTGGTGCTACGTAGATACAAATTTAAATAAACAATAATATTTTGAATGCAGGTACATATATTAGTAAACAATATCTAATAATAATATTAATGCAGGTACCTTTTAAGTGCAGGAGATTTTTTTAATGTCGGGATTTTCATATTTCTCATGAACTGCATTGTTTATTTCGGTATTTCAGTACCGCTTTCTAAATAACAATTATAATTTTAGATGATAACTTTTCGGCACAATACCTACTTTACCGGCCATATCAACATTTTCAAATTAGAATCGTTATCCACATAATTCAACAACTGTGGTTCTGATATTTCAATTTTGAAAAAATAATGGAAAGATTTTTATAAATTTAAAATAAATAGGTTTTTAAGAATATTTTGGAGAGTTCAATCATTATCCAACGAGATAATGAGATTTTTGATAAATTTTGATCAAAACATTCATTGAATTTTTTTGACAGGACTATCATGAAGTGAATTTTTAACTTTTGAGAGGTGAATCAATATCCAACGAGAAAATGGGAGCTTTGATAGATTTGGATCAAAATATTTTTGACAGGTCCTCCATGATGTTGTGTTTTTATAAAGAATTAAGTCATATGGGTTTTTCGACCGTGTTTGGTCAAAATGCTAGAATTTGTGTTTTTGACAGGTCTACCATGATGGGGTGATAAAATGAAGAGTTTAAAATGAAGTGACAATGGTATGGGTTTTACGACCGATTATGATATAAGTGCTTTAATTAACGTTTTTGACAGGTCGACGATGTTGTGATGCATTTTTTATTCCTAAAAACATTTAGGAATATTTATACTAATATATTTCAATCATTATCCGATGATTATATGAGTATTTAGAAAGATTATGATCATTTTCATTATTATATTATATTCATTTGATTTTTTCTGACAGGTTTATCATGAAGTGAATATTTTTTATGATATTTATGAAATTTGAATCAAAATCAAACGAGAAAATGGGAATTTTGATAGATTTGGATCATAATATTTTTGACAGGTCCTCCATGATGTGGCGATTTTTTGAAGAATTTTATCATGACTTGCCAATCACGTGGGTTTTTGGATGAATTTGGTCTAATTGCTTGAACACATCAATTATTAGACAGTTCAGTCATGATACGATTATTATAATGAGCATTTGGAAAGATTTTGGTCAAAATATTCATTTGAATATTTTTGACAGGTCTACCAGTAAGTGAATATTTTAGGGAGTTCAATCACTATCCAACGAGGAAATGGGAGTTTTCATAGAATTAGATCAAAATATTTTTGACAGGTCCTCCATGAGTGGAGATTTTTTGAAGAATTTTATCATGATATATGTCAATCACGTGGGTTTTTGGATGAATTTAATCTAATCTAAATGCTTGAACACACAAATTAAAAGACAGTTCAGACATGATCCGATTATTATACATATACATAAGTACCTTTTTGGAAAGATTTTGGTCAAAATGTTCATTTGAATATTTTTGATAGGTCTATCAATAAGTGATTATTTTAGAGAGTAAAATCACTATCCAACGAGAAATAGGAGTTTTGATTAATTATTATCAAAATAAATTCATGAATATTTTAGACAAGACAATCATGAAGTGATTTTTTAAGAATATTTTTTACAGTTCAATCACTATCCAAAAATAAAATGGGAGTTTTGATAGATTTGGGTCAAAATATTTTTGACAGGTCCTCCATGATGTTTTGGTTTATGAAGGTTTATTCATATGGGTTTTTCGACCGTGTTTGATCAAACTGCTAGAATTTATGTTTTTGACAGATCTACCATGATGGGGTGATAAAATGAAGAGTTTACTCATGATGTAACAATGGTATGGGTTAAACGACCGATTATGATCAAAATGTTTGAATTAACGTTTTTGACAGGTCTACAATGTTGTGATGTTTCAAGGAATATATACTAATACAATTCAATCATGATCCGATGATTATATGAGTATTTGGAAAGATATTGATCAAAATGTTCATTTGATTTTTTCTGACAGGTCTATCATGAAGTAAATATTTTTATGATATTTATGACAGTTGAATTAAAATCCAACAAGAAAATGGGAATTTTGATAGATTTGAATTATAATATTTTTCGACAGGTCAAATTTTGTGGTGATTTTTTGAAGAATTTTATCATGATATGTCAATCACATGGGTTTTTGGATGAATTTGATCTAAATGCTTGAACACATTAGACAGTTCAGTCAAGATCCGATTATTTAGGGCCAATATTATAAAAGTCCGTTAGCTCAAGTTATTTTACTCGTTTGTCAGCATTATAAACATCCGTTGATATTATTTCAGTAAAATGTTACCATCGGCTTTAAATGGCCGACCGACCAGGGGTTAGTTTTGACAACTAGCATTGCTGTCTCACTATTTGCCTGAAAAGAGAAAGAAATAACAATAGATGAATCTACGCACGTGTTTTTTTAGGATATATTCTCATAGCATCGCTGTCATTTACTCATTTGTTTTGTGTAAATTATGAGTTTGTTGGGTGAAGTTTTTAAGAATGGGGAGCAGGTAGATAAAAGGGACAGGCAAGATCTTATGTGACCACCGGTTGAAAACAATGGGTACAGTAGGCAAAAATATTTCTTTTTAACGAATTGTGAAAATAGTTTTATAATACAGTATCTAGTAGAATGTACGAACAGATCGCCATCCGTTCGTAAAGTGTCGACATACTTACGAATATTGGGTTCCTCATTTATAATTTCGGCCCTTAACGAGTATTTGGAAATATTTTGGTCAAAATGTTCATTTGAATATTTTTGACAAGGCTATCATGAAGTGAATTTTAGGAGTATTTGGAAAATTTATAATCAAAATGTTCATATTATGAGTAAACTCTTCATTATATCACCCGGTCATGACTGAACTGTCTAATGATTTATGCGTTCAAGCATTTATATCAAATTCATCCAAAAACCCACATGATAGATATATCATGATAAAATTCTTCAAAAAATCACCACATCATGGAGGACCTGTCAAAAATATTTTGATCCAAATCTATCAAAACTCCCATTTTCTCGTTGGATAGAGATTGAATTGTAAAAAATATTCTTAAATTATTCACTTCATGGTAGACCAGTCAAAAATATACAATGAATTTTTTAATCAAAATTAATCGAAACTCCCGTTGGATAGTGATTGTACTGTCGAAAATATTCTTTAAATGTTCACTTATCGATAGACCTGTCAAAAATATTCAAATGAACATTTTCACCAAAAACTTTCCAAATACTCATATTATAATCGGATCATGACTGAACTGTTGTGTTGTATATGTGTGTATATACAATAATACGAATAACGAATAAATGTGTTAAAGCAAATTCATCCAAAAATCCACATTATTGACATAGCATGTTAAAATTCTTCAAAAAATTACCACATCATGGAGGACCTGTCAAAAACATTTTGATCCAAATTTATCAGAACTCCCATTTTCTCGTTGGATAGTGATTGAACTGTCAAAAATAATCTTAAAATATTCACTTATTGATAGACCTGCCTAAAATATTCAAATGAACATTTGGATTAAAATCTTTGCAAATACTTACTCATACAATAATCGAATCATTACTGAACAGTCAAATAGAATATTCATAAAATCATCACATAATAGGAGACTTGTCAAAATATTAGTTGAAGCAATTTTTGAACAAAATCGGTAGGAAAGCCAAATGATTGACATATCGCGTCAAATAGAGTATTCATAAAAACATCATATCATGGGAGACCTGTCAAAAATATTTAAATCCAAATCTTTCAGAACTCTCATTTTCTCGTTGGATAGTGATAGAACTGTCAAAAATTATATTAAATTATTCACTTCATTATCTGGTCGATCGAGCAATCAAAAATATTCATATAAATATTATGATCAAAAATTAATCAAAACTCTCATTTTCTCGTTGGATAGAGTTTGAACTATCAAAAATAATCGTAAAATAATCACTTCATGATAGACCTGTCATAAAATTTCTAATGAACATTTTGATGAAAATCTTTCCAAATACTCATAATTATAATCGGATCATGATTGAAATCTATGTATTAGTATTTGTGATCATCTAAATCACCTAAAAACATCACTTGTCAAAAACGTTAACTCAAACATTTTGATCATATTCAGTTGTAAAACACCTATTATTGTCACATTATTATTAAACTCTTCATTTTATCACCCCATACTGGTAGACCTGTCAAAAACATAAATTCTAGCTTATTGATCAAACACGGTCGAAAAACCCATATAATTTAACTCTTTATAAAAACACAACATCATGGAGGACCTGATAGCCCTGTCAAAAATATTCAATGAACTTTTTAATCAAAATTATTCAAAACTCCCATTTTCTCGTTGGATAGTGATTGAACTGTCAAAAATATTCTTTATATATTCACTTATCGATAGACCTGTCAAAAATATTCAAATGAACATTTTCACCAAAATCTTTCCAAATACTCATATTATAATCGGATCATGACTGAACTGTCTTATAATTAATGTGTTAAAGCATTTACATCAAATTCATCCAAAAATCCTCATTATTGACATAGTATGATAAAATGCTTCAAAAAAGCACCACATCATGGAGGACCTGGCAAAAACATTTTGATCCAAATTTATCAGAACTCACATTTTCTCGTTGGATAGTGATTGAACTGTCAAAAATTATCTTAAATTATTCACTTCATTATCTGGTCGATCGAGCAATCAAAAATATTCATATAAATATTTTGATCAAAATTTAATCAAAACTCTCATTTTCTCGTTGGATAGAGTTTGAACTGTCAAAAATATTCGTAAAATAATCACTTCATGATAGACCTGTCATAAAATTTCTAATGAACAGTTTGATGAAAATCTTTCCAAATACTCATAATTATAATCGGATCATGATTGAAATCTATTAGTATTTGTGATCATCTAAATCACCTAAAAACATCACTTGTCAAAAACGTTAACTCAAACATTTTGATCATATTCAGTTGTAAAACCCCTATTATTGTCACATTATGATTAAACTCTTCATTTTATCACCCCATACTGGTAGACCTGTCAAAAACATAAATTCTAGCTTATTGATCAAACACGGTCAAAAAACCCATATAATTTAACTCTTTATAAAACACAACATCATGGAGGACCTGATAGCCCTGTCAAAAATATTCAATGAACTTTTTAATCAAAATTATTCAAAACTCCCATTTTCTCGTTGGATAGTGATTGAACTGTCAAAAATATTCTTTAAATATTCACTTATCGATAGACCTGTCAAAAATATTCAATTGAACATTTTCACCAAAATCTTTCCAAATACTCATATTATAATCGGATCATGACTGAACTGTCTTATAATTAATGTGTTAAAGAATTTACATCAAATTCATCCAAAAATCCTCATTATTGACATAGTATGATAAAATGCTTCAAAAAAGCACCACATCATGGAGGACCTGGCAAAAACATTTTGATCCAAATTTATCAGAACTCCCATTTTCTCGTTGGATAGTGATTGAACTGTCAAAAATATTCTTTAAATATTCACTTATCGATAGACCTGTCAAAATATTCAAATGTACATTTTGATCAAAATCTTTCCAAATACTCCTAATTATTATAATCGGATCATGACTGAACTGTCTAATGTGATCAAATTTATCAAAAACCCCACATGATAAATTTTATAAAAAATCACCACATCATGGGAGACCTGTCAAAAATATTTTAATCCAAATCTATCAAAACTCCCATTTTCTCGTTGTATAGTGATTGAACTGTCAAATATAATTTTAAAATATTTACTTATTGATAGACCTACCTAAAATATTCAAATGAACATTTTGATCAAAATCTTTCCAAATACTCATACAATAATCGGATCATTACTGAACTGTCAAATACAATATTCATAAAATCATCACATAATATGTAGGAGAGTTGTCAAAATATTAATTCAAGCTATTTTTGAACAAAATCGGTCGAAACCCAAAATGATTGATATATCATGATAAAACTCTTCAAAAAAATCATCACATCATGGGAGACCTGTCAAAAATATTTTAATCCAAATCTATCAAAACTCCCGTTTTCTCGTTGGATAGATATTGAACTGTAAAAAATATTCTTAAAATATTCACTTCATGGTAGACCAGTCAAAAATATACAATGAATTTTTTAATCAAAATTAATCGAAACTCCCGTTGGATAGTGATTGTACTGTCAAAAATATTCTTTAAATGTTCACTTATCGATAGACCTGTCAAAAATATTCAAATGAACATTTTCACCAAAAACTTTCCAAATACTCAAATTATAATTGGATCATGACTAAACTGTCTAATAATTAATGTGTTACATAAAGCATTTACATCAAATTCATCCAAAAATCCAAATTATTGACATAGCATGCTAAAATTCTTCAAAAAATCACCACATCATGCAGGACCTGGCAAGAACATTTTGATCCAAATTTATCAGAACTCCCATTTTCTCGTTGGATAGTGATTGAACTGTCAAAAATATTCTTAAAATATTCACTTATTGATAGACCTGCCAAAAATATTCAAATGAACATTTGGATCAAAATTTTTGCAAATACTTCATCATCATCATCATCATCGCCCTCAACGCTCCTCTCGGGAGCACAGGGCAGAAAATAGCCTCCTCCATTCAGAGCGTCTCTGTGCCAACTGCGACACCTCTTTCCACGACATTCCTTGCGCTCTGATATCGTTGTCATAGGAACGGTGTATTGTGAAAGAGGGTATTGCAAATACTTACTCATAAAATAATCGAATCATTACCGAAATATCAAATAGAATATTCATAAAATCATCACATAATAGGAGACTTGTCAAAATATTAATTGAAGCAATTTTGTAACAAAGTCGGTAGAAAACCCAAATGATTGACATATCATGTCAAATAGAATATTCATAAAATCATCATCACATCATGGGAGACCTGTCAAAAATATTTTAATCCAAATCTATCAAAACTCACATTTTCTCGTTGAATAGTGATTGAACTGTCAAAAATTATCTTAAATTATTCACTTCATTATCTGGTCTATCAAGCAGTCAAAATTTTCATATAAATATTTCGATCAAAATTTAACAAAACTCTCATTTTCTCGTTGGATAGAGTTTGAATTGTCAAAAACATTCTTCAAATAATCACTTCATGATAGACCTGTCATAACATTTCAGATGAACATTTTGATCAAAATCTTTCCAAATACTCATAATTATAATCAGATCATGATTGAAATGTATTAGTATATATTCCTAAAAGCATCACTTGTCAAAAACGTTAAATCAAACATTTCAGTGATTGAACTGTCAAAAATAATCTTAAAATATTAGCTTATTGATAGACCTGTCAAAAATATTCAAATGTACATTTTGATCAAAATCTTTCCAAATACTCATATTATAATCGGATCATGACTAAACTGTCTAATAATTAATGTGTTAAAGCATTTACATCAAATTCATCCAAAAAGCCACATTATTGACTTAGCATGATAAAATTCTTCCTAAAATCACCACATCATGGAGGACCTGGCAAAAACATTTTGATCCAAATTTATCAGAACTCCCATTTAATCGTTGGATAGTGATTGAACTGTCAAAAATAATCTTAAAATATTAGCTTATTGATAGACCTGTCAAAAATATTCAAATGTACATTTTGATCAAAATCTTTCCAAATATTCATATTATAATCGGATCATGACTAAACTGTCTAATAATTAATGTGTTAAAGCATTTACATCAAATTCATCCAAAAAGCCACATTATTGACATAGCATGGTAAAATTCTTCCTTAAATCACCACATCATGGAGGACCTGGCAAAAACATTTTGATCCAAATTTATCAGAACTCTCATTTAATCGTTGGATAGTGATTGAACTGTCAAAAATAATCTTAAAATATTAGCTTATTGATAGACCTGTCAAAAATATTCAAATGAACATTTTCACCAAAATCTTTCCAAATACTCAAATTATAATCGGATCATGACTAAACTGTCTAATAATTAATTTAGATCAAATTCATCCAAAATGCCACATTATTGACATAGCATGATAAAATTCTACATAAAATCACCACATCATGCAGGACCTGGCAAGAACATTTTGATCCAAATTTATCAGAACTCCCATTTTCTCGTTGGATAAAGATTGAACTGTCAAATAGAATATTCATTAAATCATCACATAATAGGAGACTTGTCAAAATATTAATTAAAGCAATTTGTGAACAAAATCGGTCGAAAACCCAAATGATTGACATATCATGATAAAATTCTTCAAAAAATCACCACAAAATTTGACCTGTCGAAAAATATTATGATTCAAATCTATCAAAATTCCCATTTTCTTGTTGGATTTTAATTCAGCTGTCATAAATATCATAAAAATATTCACTTCATGATAGACCTGTCAGAAAAAATCAAATGAACATTTTGATCAATATCTTTCCAAATACTTATTATAATCATCGGATCATGATTGTCTTGTATTAGTATATATTCCTTAACATCACAACATCGTAGACCTGTCAAAAACATAAATTCTAGCAGTTTGATCAAACACGGTCGAAAAACCCATACGAATAAAATCTTAAAAAACCTTTTGAATATTTTGACCCAAATCTATCAAAACTCCCATTTTCTTTTTGGATAGTGATTGAACTGTCAAAAATATTCTTAAAAAATCACTTCATGATTGTTTTGTCTAAAATATTCATGAATTTATTTTGATCAAAATTAATCAAAACTCCTATTTGTCGTTGGATATTGATTCACCTCTCAAAAATATTCTTAAAAATTCACTTCATGATAGTCCTGTCAAAAACATTCAATGAATGTTTTGATCAAAATTTATCAAAAATCCCATTTTCTCGTTGGATAGTGATTACACTCTCCAAAATATTCTTAAAATATTCACTTATTGATAAAAATTCATTTCATGATAGTCCTGTCAAAATAAACAATTAATTTTTTGACCCAGGATTTTGGATGTCAAATGGTTTGAACATGTTACAAATGATGCTGTGCGCCGGCGCACCCAGCAGAGACCTGTAATCTCCGTAATACAGGAGAGACGATGGTCCTGGCTGGGACATGTTTTGAGAATGCCTAATGATAGTTGGCCAAAAAGAGCACTGTTCTTCCGTGCGCAGGGGTTCCGTCGGCCCGGGCGTCCCTCTTTCACAATACACCGTTCCTATGACAACGATATCAGAGCGCAAGGAATGTCGTGGAAAGAGGTGACGCAATTGACACAGAGACGCTCTGAATGGAGGAGGCTGGTTTCTGCCCTGTGCTCCCGAGAGGAGCGTTGAGGGCGATGATGATGATGATGATGATTATTTTGACCCAAATCTATCAAAACTCCCATTTTCTCGTTGTATATTGATTCAACTTTCAAAAATATTCATAAAAATTCACTTCATGATAGTCCTGTCAAAAACATTCAATGAATATTTTGAACAAAATTAATCAAAACTCCCATTTTCTCGTTGGGTTGTGATTGAATTGTCAAAAATATTCACTTATTGGTAGACCTGTCAAAAATGTACAAATGAACATTTTGATTATAATCTTTCCAAATACTCATATAATCATCGGATCATGATTGAAATGTATTAATATATACCTACTACTAAAAACATCACAACATCGTCGACCTGTCAAAAACGTTAATTCAAGCATTTTGATCATAATCGGTCGCGAAACCCATACCATTGTCACATTATAAGTAAACTCTTTATTTTATCACCCCATCATGGTAGACCTGTCACAAACATAATTTCTAGCATTTCGATCAAACACGGTCGAATAACCCGTATGAGTACACTCTTCATAAAACCACAACATTATGGAGTACCTGTCATAAATATTTTGATCCAAATCTATATCAAAACTCCCATTTTCTCGTTGGATATTGATTCAACTGTCAAAAATATTCCTAAATATTCACTTCATGATAGTCCTGTCAAAACATTCAATGAATATTTTGACCCAAATCTATCAAAACTCCCATTTTCTCGTTAGATTGTGATTGAACTGTCTAAAATATTCACTTATTGGTAGACCTGTCAAAAGTATTCGAATGAACATTTTGACCAAAGTATTTCCAAAGACTCATTTAATAATCGGATCATGCCTGAACTGTCTAATAATTTATGTGTTCAAGCATTTAAATAAAATTCATCTAAAAACCCACGTGAATAACCTATCATGATAAAATTGTTCAAAAAATACCACATCATGGAGGACCTGTCAAAAATATTTTGATCATAATCTATTGAATTCCCATTTTTCCGTTGGATTTCCGGATTCAACTGTCAAAAATATTCCTAAAAATTCACTTCATGATAGTCCGGTCAAAATATTCAATGCATATTTGGACCCAAATCTATCAAAACACCCATTTTCTCGTTGGATTGTGATTGAACTGTCTAAAATATTCACTTATTGGTAGACCTGTCAAAAGTATTCGAATGAACATTTTGACCAAAATATTTCCAAAGACTCTTTTAATAATCGGATCATGCCTAACTGTCTAATAATTTATGTGTTCAAGCATTTAAATCAAATTCATCTAAAAACCCACGTGAATAACCTATCATGATAAAATTGTTCAAAAAATACCACATCATGGAGGACCTGTCAAAAATATAACATATGGTCCAAATCTATCAAAATTCCCATTTTCTCGTTAGATTTTGATTCAACTGTCAAAAATATTCCTAAAAATTCACTTCATAATAGTCCTGTAAAAATATTCATCATCAAATAAAGAATCAAAAAAAAATCAAAACTCCCGTTTTCTCGTTAGATTGAGATTGAACTGTCTAAAATATTCACTTATTGGTTGACCTATTAAAAATATTCAAATGAACATTTTGACCAAAATATTTCCAATGACTCATTTAAAAATCGGATCATGCCTGAAGTGTCTTATAATTTATGTATTCAAGCATTTAGTTCAAATTCATCCAAAATCCCACGTGATTGACATATCATGATAAAATTCTTCAAAAAATCCCCACATCATGGAGGACCTGTCAAAAATATTTTAATCCAAATCTATCAAAATTTTCATTTTCTCGTAGGATTTTGATTCAACTGTCATAAATATCATTAAAATATTCACTTCATAATAGACCTTTCAAAAATATTCTAATGAACATTTTGATCAAAATCTTTCCAAATACTCATAATAATCATCGGATCATGATTGAAATGCATAAGTATATATCCCTTAAAGCGTCACACAATTGTAGACCTGTCAGTAACGTTATCAAGCATTTTGAACATAATGTGTCGTAAAACCCATACCATTTTCACATTATTCCCTCCCTATACACGAGATATCTCTAATAGGGAGGTAGAATATTATTATGATTGTTTTTTTTATTGTTCATTGAAAATAATTGTATTGTGTACTTAAATAAATATATTTATTATTATTATTATAAGTAAACTCTTCCTTATATCCCCCCATCATGGTAGACCTCTCAAAAACATAAATTCTAGCATTTTGATCACATTCCTTCTCACATGAGTAAACTCTTCATGAAACCACAACATCATGGAGGACCTCTCAAAATTATTTTGTTCCAAATCTTTCAAAATTCCCATTTTTCGTTGGATAGTGGATTGAACTGTCATAAATATCATCTAAAATATTCACTTCACGATAGACCTGTAAAAAATATTCAAATGAAAATTTTGATCACATTTTTTCCAAATACTCACAAATCATCGGATTATGACTGAAATGTATTAGTATATAATCCTAAAAACATCACATCATTGTAGAGCTGTTAGAAACGTTAATTTAATCATTTTGATCACAATCGGTCGAAAAACCCATATGATTGTCAGATCATGAGTAAACTCTTCATAAAACCACTACATCATGGAGGACCTGTCAAAAATTATTTGATTGTAATCTTTCAAATAACCCATATAATTGCAGATAATGAATGAACTCTTCATAAAATCATCAGGTCATGGGATACCTGTCAAAAATATTTTGATCCAAATCTATCGAAATTCTCATTTTCCCGTTGTATAGTGATTGAACCGTCAAAAATATTCTTAAAATATTCACATCATTAAAAACTTGTCGAAAATATTCAAAACAGCATTTTGAACGAAATTTATCGAAATGATTTAATGTTATTCTATATTATTCAGTCATTAGACTGAACTGTCAGACATTATCATAAACTTATGGTTTACCAGTCGAAATTATTCCTCTTAACATCGTTCGATCATGAGAGAACTAGCAAAAAATCATTAAATCGTAACATCATGGAAGACCTGTCAAATATTTATAAATCATTTAATTCAAAAATTGTAAAAACTCTATGTTTTTATTGTTTTTATCGCGTTTAAAACGCGATTAAACTTCCAAAAATATTCTCATAATCATCACATCATGATAGACCTGTCAAAAATTTTAATCAAGCAATTTGATCAAAATCGATGAAAAAACCAATATAAAATAAATAAATAAATAAAACTTATTTGGCATCAATATATACAGTTAAAAACGTTAATTAAAGCATTTTGATCATAATCGGTCGATAAACCTATATGATTGTCATATCATGAGTAAACTCTTCATAAATACACTACATCATGGAGGACCTGTCAAAAATTATGTTATCAAAATCTTTCAAAATAACCCATATAATCGACAGAAAATTAATATACTCTTCATAAAATCATCACATCATGGTAGACCTGTTAAAATCGTTAATTCAAGCATTTTCATCATAATCGGTCGTAAAACCATTGTCATATTATGAGTAAACTCTTCATTATATCACCAAATCATGGTAGACCTATCAAAAAAATAAATTCTAGCATTTTGATCATATTCGGTCAAAAATTTGGCGTATCATGATAAAAATTCAGAAAACCACAACATCATGGAGGACCTGTCAAAAATATTTTGATCCAAATCTATCAAAACACCCATACGTATAATAGTCAGGCATCAATTGACTGTCAAACATATTAAGTAATTTAATCATCACATCATGTTATGTAGACCTGTCAAAGAAATTCATATAAAGATTTTGATCTAAATCTATTGCAACTACCCATAGAATCATCAGATTTTGATAGACTTCTCAAAAAATTATATGATCGTTAAGAAATGATAGAACTGATAAAAAATATTAATTAATCATAAATCATGATAGACCTGTCAAATACTGTATTAACCAACAACGCATTTTTCAAAAAAAGTGAAAATACTTTATTGACAATTATATAAAAAAAATCATATTTAATCAATGAAAGAATTATATTATATACCTAGTATTTTTTACTTTTTTCTCAAGACTAATGAGACTGAAAGACTGATTTCTAGTGTTTTGGGATTTTTTACTTTATATTTTATATTTTTGAATTATTTTTAAATAAGTGTTGTATTATTATTGTTTTTAAATTTACTTTGACTTTTTTAGAAAATTTTAACATTTACTTTTTTTCTCAGGACTAATGAAACTGAAAGACTGATTGTATTGTGGGATTTGTTACTTTTGTATTTTTGTATTTTTTTTTTTTTAACGCGGCGGCAGAATTGCCATCCACACTTCTCAGCATTATACAACCAGATAAGTCTCCATATGATCAGTCATGATCACACAAAAACTTAACAGTCTAATGCCGGGAAAAATTCACCTATCCAGATATACAGGATATCAAAGGATTAGGCTCAAAACGCGGGATCAAAATACCAGCATTGTGCCTGAAATATCTGTGTTCAGAAACCTTTTTACAATATTACAAGTGTTTATTATAATAGATTTTTGAATTTTCATGTACAAATTAACCGGTAAATCTAATTTTTGTAAATTATTTATTAAAGATTTCGGAGTTACCCCTGTAGCTGACATGACTAAAGGTATTATATAAACGGACCTAGAATGCCAAATATTTTTTATTTCTCCTGCTAGTTGTGTATATTTACGTATTTTTTCTGCGACGGTTGTTTGTATATTATGTGTATATTATTAAATATTGTATTATTATTGTTTTTAAAATTACTTTGACTTTTTAAGAAAATTTTAACTTTTGCTTTTTTTCTCAAGACTAATACATTTCTGGTAAGAGTGGAATCTTCGCTGGTCCACATGTTGAGTGTATTAATTGTTAACATATTATTGTGTTATGACTGTTTGATTCTTTAATATTGTAAAAATAAATAAAAATAAATAAATAAATATATATTTTTTATCTCAGTTATCGAGTCTAGTATGGAATACAAAATTTAATAGTGTACATAGTATTGAGTGGCATATTTGTTTTTATTTTTCGTGTCTACTACATAAATTATTTTGTTGCATTATTTTATTATGTTTGCAAACTTGGCTGGTTTTCTACTTTTTAATTAATTTAAGTAGTATTCGCATTGCTCCACTTTGGATGATCATCCAGAGTGTCAGGGTCAAACCTGTTCATCGAAAGTGAGCACGTCTGTTCACATTTGTTCATCCTATGCTTTTACTGCCATGTCAACACTCTCAGTCATGTTGTATGTATTTTGACGTATTTTCGTAAAAAAATATTTAAATAGATTATTAAAATGAAAAATAACCCTTAAAACAAATTAATATAGTTCTCGACTGCATAATAATTTTGTACATGATTCTGAAATTCAATACAAATTCATTGAGAATAAAGCAAATAATAAGATACAACTTGTTTATGGTCGTTTCAGTGAAAGGACCTTTCATCAAAATTATGACGAGTGGTAATCTCTTTCCTCCGTCATCGCTAGTGATCACTATTGATGAAACGTCTGTTCACACCTTTTCATCTTGGAGGATCATCCAGAGTGATCGCTGAAAGTGAACAAATGTGAACGCCCTTTTAGTTGTATATTTTTGTGGGATATGCCGTGATGATATAGTATTATTATATAGTATTATAGTATAATTTTTGTATATTATTAATTATGTTAAAAATGTTTGTTTGCGAAAGAAAATAAAATAAAATAGTATTGTATGGAATTGAATAGGTATGGCATGGCATGGATTTGAATAGTAGGTATGATATGGTACGGTTACGATATGGTATGAAACGGTTCGGTATGATGTGGTATGTTAAGGTATGGTATGGTTTGGTAAGAGGCAAATTATGGTTTAATCCTTAAACCACTTGCAAGTAGGTATATTACAGGACTCCATATACCATACATTACTCGAATAAACGTATGTTATTATTAATTGCTTATTTTTGTCCATTCACTACAATACATACAATGTTATAGAAAAATGTATTCTTAAATACAATCAATATAAAGAAGGCGAGTTTATCGCGAGGCGCCATTTCTTTAAACAATCCCAAATATATTAATGAATTATAAATTACTACTACTACTACTATTATACCATCACGGCATATCCCACAAGTGGGGTAGCCAGCAGATCAGCTGCATGTAAGAAACATGCAAACTGTTATAAATAAATTATAAATTACTTATTATATAATTTAATGTGTAGTTCTCAAAATGTACTTTTTATGGCACGGAGAAAAATAATCATACTGTAATATGCCTGAATTATATCAGAACCATATTAGACTTGCAGCGCGGTACATTTTTTCGAAATTTTTGTGTTACAACATTTAAAATAACAATATCCAATAATATATAATATTGCGATGTTTCACTCCAAATCTTTAAGATGAGGTTTGCAAAAGTTGTTATGTACTGGCTTACAAACTTTCTCAACCAACGCTAGTTAAAAAACTGGCTGCAAAATTTGTTCTTTGAATTGTCAATCACGTACCTATGTCTGTGTGCCTGAATAGGCTTTCGTCATTTTATAATAATACGTGGTGAAAGTTTTACTCCATTCCACTTACGGTTGTCACCCGTACTTTATAATAAAGTATTGTACGTTATTTCAGGTGATATTACTCTACAGCTACACTCTATGAGAACAATAGAGTACACGAAAATACTTTATTTCGCATTATTTTATTTCTTTGGAATTTCAAAAAGTTTAGTCGTAAGTATTTTTTTGTAAAACGAAATTTATCGATTGGTGCAAAGCGTCTCTGAATTTGATAAAAAATGAATTACCTACATATTTACTTTCAATTTAAATATAATTATGTAGACTGTAAAGATGCTGTGCAATTGTTTAGTAGAGATACTAATTTGATACAAACTGCTAAAAGCAATAAAAAAATATGTTTGATACCATGAACTTTTTTCCTTACCTAAAATGACCAATGTACTTACTTTAACTGCAGAAAAAAAAGTGGCAACCCTAATTTCACTGCATGCAGTCGGGTAGACACTTGGCTTAATACCTTTGTACGATACTCGGTCTGTCGCCAAAACAAGTTCTAGATTGGATTTGATGGAAAATTGACAAAAAATGGACCAAATACCTACTTCACCGTTCTCTAAATTTCAATAGTTCCATTAAATTTCAACAGATGTCTCATAATCCCTATACCAGTGTTTCCCAACCTTTTTCTCCTCGCGAACCAAAAGTAAAATCCAACAGAATTTGGCGAACCCACTATGTAGTCGTTAATGATAGACAAAAAACAATAAAATTTTGGCTCAATATCTGTCAATATCAGTCTTAGATCAGGTTCTGCATTTAACCTGTTGCTATATTTATCTTTCAGATAAGTACCTATATGTTGAAAATCCTTTCTCGCACCGATATGTTGTGCAGAATGGTAATAGAACGTCTATGGCTTTTTTGACAGAACAGAATACTCATTTTTTATACTGAGCCAGAAGTTAAATACGGAGATTCCTTGGCCATTTAAAATCCCACCATTACGCTATTAATTTCGCGAACCCCCTTTGTACACATAGCGAACCCCCAGGGGTTCGCGAACCACCGGTTGGGAAACACTGTCCTATACGAAGCACGACACAAACCATAATGGTATTTAATTAGCAATGTTACAAACCTCTCAACAAAGAGACATCTATTGATATTAATAAAATAAAACTCCAGGAAAGCAAAGCACTGGAAGCAGAATATGACGTAGAAAATAATGGAGATGACATCTTAAGAAGTGAATTTGATATTGCATTAGCAAAGTTGAAAGACGGCAAAGCACCAGGCATCGACCTGATTCCATCAGAGCTGCTTAAATGCGCGGGAAAAGGCATGCTTGATACATTGTATAAGCTCGTCTGCAAAATATACGACACAGGAGAGATACCTGAGGACTTTGCCAAATGTCTGATACGAGCGCTTCCTAAGAAGGCAGGAACGACAAAGTGCGAACAACACAGAACCTTAAGCATGATATCACACGCTTCTAAGATACTCACCAACATTATAATGAAAAGGGCGGAAAATAAAATAAACGAAACACTTTCAGAAGATCAATTTGGATTCCGCAAGGAGACTGGTACAAGAGATGCAATCCTGAGTCTCAGACTTATTCTAGAAAAGAGAATAACAGTTAATAAAAACACATATATAGCATTCATCGACCTAGAAAAGGCATTCGATAAAGTAGAATGGGAACAACTTTTTAACATCCTAAACGAAATAGGAATGAGTTACAAAGACAGAAGAGCAATCTGGAGCCTATATAAGAACGAAATGGCCGTAATTAAAAGCGGAGAGAGCTGCGCAGAAGCAAGGGTCGAACAAGGCGTAAGACAAGGATGCTCAATGTCGCCAGCTCTCTTTAACTGCTATATACAGCGAGCCATTGATGAACTGAGAGAAGAAATGAAGAACTGGACAGGAGTCAAAATAAATGGGAAAAAGGTCGACATGATCAGATATGCTGACGACATAGCACTGCTCGCAGACTCCGAGATGGAGCTGAACGAAGCCTTAGGAAAAATGGAAAGTATTCTGTTGTCAAAGTACAACATGAAAATAAATAAAGAAAAAACAAAATGTATGGTCGTTGGAAAAGAGGAAGCGACTGCGAACATTGCCATAAATGGAGTGAGCATCAAACAAGTAAGTGAATTCGTGTACCTGGGCAGCAGAATAAACCAGGATGGACGCTCCAAATCGGAAATTGTAAGCAGAATAAACCAGGCAAGGATTGCCTTTAACAAAAAATCAAAGATATTGGAATCCCCAAATATTGACTTAAGCGTAAGGAAGAACCTTACTAAAGCCTTTGTATGGAGCATTCTGCTTTATGGTTGTGAGACATGGACCATCAGCAAGAGTGAAAGCGGACGGCTGGCGGCCTTTGAGATGTGGTGCTACAGACGCATGCTCAAGATCCATTGGTCGGAGCACGTCGAAAATGAAGAAGTATTAACCAGGGTAGGCGAAAAAAGGCAACTCCTTAAGAGAATCAGCCAACAACGAGCTAACTGGATTGGCCACAACATCAGGCATCCAGGACTACTCATCGCCATCGCAGAGGGTAAGACCGAGGGGACAAATGGCAGAGGCCGACCAAGAGACGCATATATGGACCAACTGAAGAGAGACATGAACTGTGGCTCATACGTAGGGCTAAAATGACTGGCTGAGAATAGAGACGAATGGAGAAGAAAAACCAAACTCGTTGCAGACCAATCCAGTGGATTGTAACTCATTATATAACGATGTGCTTTCAGTAATTTTCAATAGATGTCTCATAATCCTTATGTGACCCATGATACAGACCATTACGGTATTTAATTAGCAATGTTACAAACCTCTAAAAAAGAGACATCTATTGATATTTGCAGTAAGCATCTATTATGTGCTTTCAGTTATTTTCAATAGATGTCTCATAATCCCTATGTGACCCATGATACAACCCATTACGGAATTTAATTAGCAATGTTACAAACCTCTGAAAAGAGACATCTATTGATATTTGTAGTAAGCATTCAGGATGTGCTTTGAGTAAGTTTCAATAGATGTCTCATAGTCCCTATGTGACCCATGATACAAACCATTACGGTATTTAATTAGCAATGCTACAAACCTCTCAAAAAGAGACATCTATTGATATTTGTAGGAAACAGCAATTCATTAGTTTCAAAAAATTGTAATATCTACATAATAATAAATGTTTCATTTTGCACGACGGACGCTTTATTAATATCGCGCACCACTATTTTTTCTATATTAATTATTCCACAAACCTTGTATCAATTTATTCATTTATAATAAATAGGTTTCAAAATATTGTTTTAATTTTTCCCTCCCTCCGAATTTTTCCGGATGTTTGTTTACATGGCATTTTAATTAATATTTTTCCACTTGAGTATATACCTACTTAGTTTGTTCTTGTCTAAAGACAGTTTTGTTGTATTGTGCTTTATTCAGTTTTTGCACATCAAATAAATACCAATTTTAAAATACTAGGAGTAGTATTTTAAAATTGAAGAATGAGTGGATGCAAGAGGAGTGTTATTGATAGAATGCGTGTAAATAAATTGAGATGGCTTGGTCATGTGGAGCGAATGGATGGTGTAAGATTGACGAAGAGGGTGTATTTATCTGAAAGAGAGGGTGTGAGAAAGCGCGGAAGTCCAAGAACTACGTGGCTTAACCACGTGGATCAAATTCTCAAGGACGGTCGCGTGTTAAGTAAGAGGAATCGGCGTGCATGTATGAGAAACTGGATGAATGTAGAGGAAGCGAAAGAAGTATGTAAGGATAGAGCGACGTGGCGTTCCGTTCTATCTGCCTACCCCACTTGGGATACGGCGTGAGGGTATAGGATAGGATAAAATATTAGGACGATATGCAATAGCGAGATTATCAAGTGATTTCTTCCATCTAACCACGTATCTATCATTTTGTATTTTATACATAAGGTACCACGAACCTATCATATTTTATTGTATAGGTAAGTACATACTACATAGGCACTATCTGCAGTGGCGTAGCTTGGGGGGCAGAGGGGGACATATGTCCCCGGGCGCCGCATTTGGGGGCGCCAAAATGAGTGTTAAATCTATTTTTTTTATTTTTTTTTTATGTAAACTAATGTATCCCAAATACGTTTGCAAGATTGAATTTTGGAGCTCCAAAAATATCTTCATTACAAACCAGTAGGCAAACACGATTTTGGCGCCCCCATTTGGCATAAAGGGGCACCATTCTACTCATAAATAAAATGACACATCCAGAATGCAGGATTGCTGATGGCGTTTTTTTTATTTTAACAAAGATTAGTTCGGGTTCAAATATTATTCTTCATAACTGAAAGTGGCATCTGGTTTAAACAATTATACAGGTTGAATAATTTCGAGTCGAATATACGATTTTATGTAAGTGCAAAGAAAATAGTATGACACTTCATATTAGTCGAAAAGAGATTAATTTGTCATTACATAGAAATGTAGCAAGTAAGTTGTTGTTTTATATAATATTTTAAATCTAGCAAATTTTTTGGTAATTATATTTTATTTTACTTGCAAGAAAAACAATATTGGAAAAAAAATTATTTCTCATCACATCATCACTGTTTTTGGATTATCGTGTAAAAATTGTTAGTATTACATTCTGTAACTTTCGCATACCTACATTTCTGAAAGAGTTTTTACTCTATATTTTTAACAACATTTCATTTAACCCCCGAAAAAGACTTTGTCTATTCCAGTCATGTATAATGAGGATATTTTAAATTTTCACAAAATTTTAATTATACGCGGCGGCAGAATTGCTATCCACACTTCTCAGCATTATACAACCCAGATGAGTCTCCATATGGTCAGTCACAATTATACACAAAATTTACAGTCTAATGCCGGGAAAAATTCACCTATCCAAATATACCTACAGGATATCAAAGGGTTAGGACCAAAAGGCGGGTTCAAAATACCAGCATTATGCTTGAAATATCTGTGATCAAAAAAATTCTTACAATATGAAGTATTTATTATAACAGATTTTTGAATTTTAATACATAAATTTACAGGTGAATATAATTTTTCCAAATTATTTATCAAAGATTTTGGAGTTTACCCTGTAGCCTACATTACTAATGGTATTATGTAAACGGACATTATGTAAACGGTATTGTTATGCCAAATATTTTTTATTTCTCCTGCTAGTTTCGTATATTTACGTATTTTTTCTGCGACGGTTGTTTGTATATTATACGTATTTGGGACAGTGATGTCTATTAGACACGTAATTTTATTTTGTTTATCATGTAATATTTTATCGGGTCTATTATGATGTATTTGTCATTATTCTATCATTATAGATCCTATATAATTTTGAATCTCTAAAACCTTTCCCGGGTTGTATTTATACTATCTATTGTATTAAATTTTGCGAGTTTATTAAAATATGTTTAATTGCTAAACTTTGATCTATGATTTTTGCAATATGATAATGTCTAATAGTATATTCAGTTTAAGCGATAGTAGAACAACCCGAAACTGTTGTATTGTTTCCGGTTTGGCCTGACGTTTTTTACATGAATCGTTTGTTATATTTTGATTTTTTTATAATGTATTTTTGGTAATTTATAATATTTATTACTTGATCTTGAATAGCCAATATAAAACTCTCGGTTTCCCCATACAATTTCCCAATGGTCAACCATCTGTTTGACGCATATTTGTCAACATGAGGTTGGTTGAGATCATTGAGGTGTCTGGCATGAAGATCTTTCCAACCCCAAGATTCTAACAAAATATTTAAATATTTTATTTGCGGATTCACTGTTTCGTCATTTAAATTTAATGGTGTTTTTTTTGTCGGCCTGTATAGTTATGTATTGTTATGTAATATAGAATTATTTTGATTATTTTTGAAAAATGTTTCAAGAGATTCAATTTCATCATTATGTAAAGAGGAAATGTTAACAATTTCTCTTCCTCCTATAATTTTAGACAGTCAACCCTTTTTTCGCGGAATTTGGATGGTGATTTCTAATTTTTGTTAATTGTGTTCTTATTAATCTTCCTAATTGATTTAAATTTTGGTATCGGTTTTTGACCATTATATAATGCCAAAAGAGTATGTTGAAAATGGAATAGCCCACGAGTTTATTGCTTTTACTATATTTTTGGCTAATAGATCACATTTAAATATTTTATTTAATCTATCCTTAAAATCATTTGTTAATTTGTGTTGATTTCAGTGTGATTTAGATTTTTGGATTGCGGAAAACCTAAGTATTTGTATACTTCATTACGCGGCGGCAGAATTGCCATCCACACTTCTCAGCATTATATAACCAAATAAGTCTCCATATGATCAGTCATGGTCACACAAAAACTTAACAGTCTAATGCCGGGAAAAATTTACCTATCCAGATATACAGGATATCAAAGGATTAGGCTCAGAACGCGGGTTCAAAATACCAGCATTGTGCCTGAAATATCTGTGTTCAAAAACTTTTTTACAATATTACAAGTGTTTATTATAATAGGAAGTGAATATATTCCACAAAACGGCGCACTGTAAATTGTCTAGTTATTATTATTATTATTATTTTTGAGTTTTAATGTACAAATTAACCGGTAAATCTAATTTTTGTAAATTATTTATTAAAGATTTCGGAGTTACCCCTGTAGCTGACATGACTAAAGGTATTATATAAACGGACCTAGAATGCCAAATATTTTTTATTTCTCCTGCTAGTTCTGTATATTTACGTATTTTTTCTGCGACGGTTGTTTGTATATTATGTGTATTTGGGACAGCGATGTCTATTAGGTACGTTATTTTATTACGTTTATCATGTAATACTAAATTTATTATAAGGTATTACATTTTGTGAGTTTAAAAGATTATGTTTAATTGCTAAATTTTGATGTATTATTTTTGCGATATGATTATGTCTATAAGTATTCTCAAGATTATTTATTTGATAATTTGAAGCTATGTCCTGACATTCTTAAATTTTACCTTTTTCAATATGTAATAAGTTTTAAATTTGTCTGGCTGAATTGTTTACAATCGTATAGAGAATTATTAGTCTATTCTATTTCATTAAAACACCAGATTGATGCTTCGAAAATGAACCATATAAACCGTAAAATTTCAAAATTTTCTTGGGGGCTTCGAGAAGGGGCGCAGACTTTGTGCCATGTCCCCGGGCGCAGATGACTATGCCACTGACTACTTGCGATTATTTATGCACTCATTTGTTATTATGTGTATTTGGGACAGCGATGTCTATTAGGTACGTTATTTTATTACGTTTATCATGTAATACTAAATTTATAATAAGGTATTACATTTTGTGAGTTTAAAAGATTATGTTTAATTGCTAAATTTTGATGTATTATTTTTGCGACATGATTATGTCTATAAGTATTCTCAAGATTATTTATTTGATAATTTGAAGCTATGTCCTGACATTCTTAAATTTTACCTTTTTCAATATGTAATAAGTTTTAAATTTGTCTGGCTGAATTGTTTACAATCGTATAGAGAATTATTAGTCTATTCTATTTCATTAAAACACCAGATTGATGCTTCGAAAATGAACCATATAAACCGTAAAATTTCAAAATTTTCTTGGGGGCTTCGAGAAGGGGCGCAGACTTTGTGCCATGTCCCCGGGCGCAGATGACTATGCCACTGACTACTTGCGATTGTTTATGCACTCATTTGTTATTTTCTCATAAATAATCTCCTTCAGCTTATGATAATGTTATACCTATATAAAGTAATACACCTAGTACCTATCTATGTATGTATGTATACAATTATATATATATTTTTATTTATACCTATCACTTTTTTCGCCCTTCAGCATACACGGTAGTCTTTCAATACATGATTGATTTACCTATTTGTTTTCTAGGTAATATAACATGTATAGACAATTCACACAGACCGAGCTAGTCCCAAACTAAGATACGAATCTTGTATAATGGGTACTAACACGACGATACACATACATATATACAATGCACTAAACACATCGATGGTTTAAAGCACAAAAGACACATGTCCACATTTTAGGTAAAATGAGTTAATACATGTACAAGATTGGTTGCAACGCCATCTCTGTCCTGACTAAATATTACCAACAATCTTAATATCATTATTTAAATATTTAATAAAAACCAAATGTCACATGTCCACAAATTCACTTTGTTTTGTGCACAGATGTAACATGTCACATAAGATATGAAGATTCTTAAAAACATATGTCCATCTAGGACGGACATGTGTCATCTGTGCACGCATAAACGCATCCCAATAGTCGCCGTGAGCGGCACTTCCATCACACTTCCAAACACATGTCCATGACCATCATCTAAAAATGCTAATTCTTGACATTCTGGTTAAAAATGTAATAAAAAATAAGTAATAACTGACATTAAAAAAGAACAAAGATTATGATTTTCAACACCTTCTACATTAATTTGAAGTCAGTGAATTAATCGAGAATCTCAAACTTTAAAAACCTGTTTTCTTGAAAGTGTCAAATGTGGACATGTGACTTTTGTGCTTTATACCATCGACATATACATGTAACACCCAGACCCAGGACAATTTAAAAAAGGTCATTCTTCATTCTGCCCTGGCCGGGAATCGAGCCCGGGATCTCGTGACTCGAAGGCAAGTGCGTTAGCCTCCGTGCCACACCGGTCGCCTAACTTTTAATATCGAAATAGTTAAAATATCAAAAGAACTGAGAGATAAAATGTGTAACAATGCAATGCAAGAAGAATAATGAATAGTAGGTATTATTATATAATAACCAATATTGAAGCAAATAAGTAACGGTGGTTTGGGCATTTGGAAAGTATAAAAGAGAACAGAGTAACATAAAAGATACACATGGCCACGAGTGTGCTCAGACTGTCGGAGATATAACCGCCTGGGATTTAATCCTACAGGATACTTACTTATGGAGCCCTTGGTGCATAAGGTCGTTCACGTGGACGAAGCCTATATGCGGCAGTGGGTGCCCCCCGCGGGTCCTGAACCAGTTCCGACCAGCTCCTTCTGTCAGCCGCAATGCTCTTCGCATCCTCGGGCTTCAATCGTCTGTGGAGAAGGTCGGACTCGATGTGTTTCAGCCATGTTTTTCTCGGAGCTCTTCTATTTGTTTTCCACTCCGGTGGTCTCTGTTTCCAGAGGGCCTGGTATGGCAGTCTTGTAGGGGCCATTCGGCACACGTGTCCAAACCATCTGATTCTGCGTCTGCGGATCTCCTCTTCCAGTGGTGCTTGGTTATCGCAGCGCACTCTAATTACTTCGTTCTGCACCGAGAAAAATACTAACGAAATTTCACAACGAATCATTGGTACGTACTATCAGATTAGGACCAGAGATCGTACAAACGATTCATTAGTACGAATCTATAATATTAACTCTTCGCAAACAAGTTGTTGGTAAATTTACCAATGATTTGTTTGCGAAGAGTTAATATTATAGATTTATACCAATGAATCGTTTGTACGATCTCTGGTCCTAATCTGATAGTACTGTACCAATGATTCGTTTTGAGTATTTTTCTCAGTGTGTATACGGTTTCGTAGGGACACTTTCAGAATTTCTCGTAGGCATCTCATTTGGAACACTTCGAGTTTGTCAATGTCAGTTTTTAGTAAGACCCATGTTTCTGAGCCGTACAACAGTATTGGAAGTATCAGAGTGCGGTATATCTTCATTTTTGTTTTAACACTGATATTGTCCTTTTTCCATATACACCACTTTAAAGAGGAAAATGCACCAGTCGCCAGACCAAGTCTACGTTGTATTTCCAGAGATGCAGCGATCTTAATCTCTTCCACGGTGGAACCAAGATATGTGAATGAATTAACTTGTTCAATTACAGGATGGTCATATTCTAGCAGCATCGAATGCGTTTTAATTTTATTTATTAATTTAAAAATACAAAACCGACAATAGCTTTATATTATACCTATAATAAAAAAGGAAAGTCTTTCAAAGATCAGCTTAATATACTTACCTACCTACACACTTACACACAGTTTCACTTGCTCACTCAATCACACCAGCACAACACACAAGTTATTAATTGCATACCTAATTAAGGGTGCGAGGGGGTAATGACGACTCTGTATCCGTTGATTTATTATTTAATATGGGGAAGTGAGTTTTTTTCACGGGACGCGCTTCATTCTGCGATGAGGCCACATCTCGATTGCTTCTATAAGATTCATTGTGTTCGCTTTGGGATATTTGGGACACGTGCTCCGGAGTGAAAAATATGGTTTGTTCTATCATCTTGAAGAGAAAAATTCTGGGTGGCCGCGGTGTGGGCAGA
Organism: Athripsodes cinereus; assembly: GCA_947579605.1. Taxonomy (NCBI): domain Eukaryota; kingdom Metazoa; phylum Arthropoda; class Insecta; order Trichoptera; family Leptoceridae; genus Athripsodes; species Athripsodes cinereus. The sequence continues at coordinate 28,303,658 of OX388306.1, read as the reverse complement.
CGGCAGATGTCCTGGCTAAGAGACATCAGTGAGTAGACTGGAATCTAGAGGGTGGAAAAGCTATTCCGGCTAACATAGGACAGAACAGCCTACGCCAGGGTATAATAGCTAGGGTTGCCACCCGTAGGTACTCTGTAATAAAGTATTGTACGTTATTTCAGGTGATTGTACTCTATACTTTATGAAAACAATAAATTACACGAAAATACTTCATTTCGCATGATTTAATTTCTTCGGGATTTTGAAAATTTTTGTCGTAAGTAATTTTTCGTTAAACGAAATTTATCGATTGGTGCTGAATCGATGTCGCCACTCGCCAGCGCTACATCACTAAGCACTCGTTTTAGACAATTTCTGAATTTTTAGTAGAGAAACTTATTTGATAAAAACTGCAAAAAGCAATAAAAAATGTTTTTAGACATAATAATAATAAAAAAAAGGAACTATGATGATTTAGCGGCCCCACCCGTTAGGTAGGTACCAAGTATTATTTTTCCATGGAAAAAGTAATATCTACGTCACTTGAGGAAATTGTTGCTATATGTTTCAAAGTTTTTAGTTCTTTTTTTGGCGAAATATTTTTTCTTTTGTCATCCAGATTTTTATTTTCCTTTTTTGGCTGAGTTCTTTTTTGGCTAAACCACAAAAACAACTCAGCCTAAAAAAGAAAAAAGAATCCGGATGACACTAGAAATATTTTTCTATAGAAAAATAATACTCGGCAACGGGTGAGGCTGCTAAATCATCATAGTTCTGAAAAAAAAAAATTGTACCTACTTTATTTTGATACAACGTACTTTTTTTTATACCTATTATAACCAATGTACTTAAACTGTATAAAAAAAGGTGGAACCCTAGTAATAGCCGACATCGGGGGACCTAACATGGCACTTTAAGAAAAAGAAGCGAGTTTTCTGAATATCTGCCTCTTAAATGCATTCCGAGTCAGTCACAGAAAGAATTTTCAGAGATGGGGTTTGGCTGAGAGCATAGTGTGTGACTGTGGAGAGGAACAAAACTCCGATCACCTTCTGGCATGTTCAATGGCTTCCAGACAGTGCCAGAAATTCATCTGGGGCAGCTGCAAGAGAGGTCGTGGCTTTCTGGAAGGGAATGTGAATATAGATTTGACTTTTTTATTGTCTTTGATGCTGACCGACACAAAAAGAATAAGAAGAGTCGGTGTATTTTGTAAAATGGTGTCATTCTATTTGGAAATACTGAATTCGCTGTCATATAAAATAAGTTACTTACAACATACAGGACCAAATAACCACAAAAAAATTAACGAAATCAATAGAACAAAAAAAAAATATTCTACTATGCTCTTCTATTAACTTACGAATAGGTAACTTTTATTAAAAATTGCACGAATGTGATGAGAGTAAAAAACTCAATTCTTTCTACCTGCCTCACAAAATAAGTTGTGTGATGACTCCATGTACAAGTACCTATATAATATGACGTAATATTTGTTAGAATTACACGTTGGTATCTGACAGGTATTGCAGTAGGTATAGGTATTATATTTACTCGTTATAGGGGTTAAACTCAATCACGTATTGATTACATCACATATTTTTTTATTTATCTTCATTAAAATATATTTGTCTATACAAAAACATAGATGTAGGTAATCTGTTTTTGAACAAATTATACATATATATAAATAGTGTCAACCATCATAACAATAAAATATTGAAATTTATAATATTTAGGTACATTGATAAAGTCAATGTTATTATTTTGAAATAATGACTCTTATATATCGAATAAAAATATTGACAATATTAATATAATATTATATTCATTGTGATACACCTATATGTTAATCGCGTTAAAGGTTATCGCATGTTGGAGACCACATTATAATTTTATTATACATAATAAATAAATATGACAGAGAACTAAGAATGGAAATAAATAAATAATATTTCAATTTTGTACCTAAATACGTTTGAATCGTGTACCTATACCTAATAGCTATGGACACATAGAGGAGGTAAGTTCTTAGAATAACCAAAAATGAAGATTGCACCTAATAATTATTAATCTGTTTTGAAAGCGATTCAATTTCATTAATGATTCTGTAATATTTGGGACTTTTTATTAAAAAAAATGGGTAGAACGACTTATGTACCTAGGTATTATTACAAAGGTACCAGGTACCTATATCAGTACCTATGTTTACCTTTTTTGGCTTAGTCCGATGGTTTCTCCACTTGAGGAAAATGTCGTAATAATATGGATGTAAAGAGACAAAGTTTGAAACTGTGTCAAACACATCCATACCTTTTCAGCGAAAAAATATTTTTTTATCATATTTCCATTCAGATACATCACCATCAGGTTGCAGCTACTTCGAATTTACGTCAACATTGGAATCATAGGAAAAAAAGTATTCTAGTTAGGTACCTATGCGTTTGTATTCAGTTTATTCTAATGGATTCATTATAATAATATAATATTATCATTTATTTATCCGATTACTAATTTAACCGGTTCTATGATGAACATCCAGAACATTATTTTATTGTGTTTCAAAAAACATCTAAGTAGGTAGGTAGGTAGGTATGTATATTGTATAATATATACATACATAAGTAACTATGATTAACATTGATTATTCCATTAAAGATACATTATTATTTATGGGTGACAAATGATGATTTACTCTATATAACAACGAGTAGGTATACATATTATTACTATTTAGGTATACCATATGTTATTTATATAAATATACCTAACACCCGCACCGCGCCATGGGTAAATCCTAATAGAAAAACATCACGCTTCAGCGAATACATGACATACCTACCTAGCTAGCTATTATAATGTAGGTATCTATTATATACTACCTACCTACCATATAATATTATGCAGATAAGTATGCATACGAAACTAATAGATTAAGTTTTAAAATCTGCGAGAATGTGTCTCAAACGACTAAATATCAATGAAAGCTGTTAAAACTACAATGATTTATAAGAATACACAGCGCATAAAATAGGAGGGATTTATCTTAATGTATTTGCTTTGTGATTGATTCTATTTTCAGTAGAAATTAGTTCTATCTTGAATGAATCTTTCATTTTGCCAAGTATTTCGTCGATCATCTCTCCACTGTTGATTTAATTGTCTTTGGTTAGAAACTGGTCTTTGAAATTGTCCATTAAATCCTTGAGGCTGTCCATTGTCTCTTTGAGTTTGTCCGTTGAATCCTTGAGGCTGCCCATTGGATCCTTGAGGTTGTCCATTGAATGCTTGAGGCCGAACGTTATTTTGTTGAGATGGTCTTTGAGGCTGAAAACTATTCGTTTGTGATCCTGTGGGTTGCTGAAGACCACCTGAAGATGGTTCTTGGATAGTGGGTCTTTGCTGTCTATGTGCTTCGATAAGTTTCCAGTTTATATACCAATAAGGTTGTTTATCAACCGGCCATTTACTTATTCTGTCCACTAAGTCTTTGTCACCTAAAGCATCAACTGGTAATCTCACTGTCGTTGTGCTGACTGTTGTCTGTCCATCCTCACCGAATCTGTTCCCGAGACTAGAAGCTGTGGTGGATGTCGTTTCATCTTCGAGTGGTTGGAAACGGTCAGCCAATTCTGGGTAACCAATCGGTTTCAAACCAGCATAAAATGGACGTTGGGCAGCAACCATTGACATGGCAATGAAAAACACAAGTGCCACTGCATTCATGGTTAATTCTGCAATTATAAATAAATTAAATTAAGATAATATATGTAACTATAAATTGGTAAAATATGATAATAATACAGAATGTTAATAGGTATGTATGGATATAACAATATTATTTTAAGACCGGTTAACCTTATACTTGCAGAAAGTGTGTAAAACTAAATTCATGTAATGATTTACCATCAATACAATAGGTATGTAACATAATTTTATAACTTCATACTTATCATTCTTATTTGGTAGATACATACATCTAACTACATATTCTTAGATACATCTAACCACATGATTATAAGAGTTGTAAGGTACACCTATATACCTAGGTATGTTTTATGTAGATCAAAGCCACATCCATACATAATACAGGCAGGTACGTTAAATTAAATGGCATATTTAAACAACATTGCTAATTAGCCAGTATTAAACTTATGCATGTAGGTATTAAGAATAAAATGCATTTGTTAAAAAAACGTAAGGTCATGATAATGTGTAAATATAATATAATAAACTTAATGTCAAAAACAACTGAGTAAAATAATAAATATTTTATTAATACTGTTGGTGGCTTAATTTTAGTGACTTGCCCTTGGCATATGTATCTTATAAGCGATTTTTATTGCCATACAAAGGGAAATAATAGTTTCATTTAATTTTATTTCTAAGATTTTATACACAAATTTTTGAAACATGTTTTTATTTTTTAAAGTAGGAACGTTAAAAAAATGAATTTAAATCATCGTTCAACCCAAAATATTTATCGTTGTGTGTTGAATGTCGACTTTAGCTGCAGTATGTAGCCCACACCTTCCTGCTATGGAATATATATATTATACGTATTAACCTAACAGTAAACGAACTCGATTTAATCAGTAATTAAGCTGACCAGCTGTACCTCTTCATACTTGCTAATGTGAAATATTATTGCAGTTGTATAATTATTATAATACCTACCTACATTTCTGATATAGGCACATACTTCATATTAAATTTACTTTCATACATTTTATTGGGCATTATATTAATTAATTTGTTGATGATGATGATGGCACCAATTATTGATAAGCCGAAGTCGTCATAAATCATTAGAATACCTACATATACGAGAATAATACAATAATAAGTTTGAATACAATTTCAGAAGATGAAATGTCAAAATATATCTCATGATATAAACCATTTCTTTTTCAACCCTGTTAAAACTGATTTTAATTGTATAGATAGGATTTAATTATGGAATTATTACATACCTACCGTAATAGATAAAACATAAACATTATTAGGTATATATTATGAAACCTTCCTTATGAATAGATGTGCTGTGTACCTACTTCACTAAATATTATAAAATGTTATTGATCATCCACATTTTACTATTTTCCAAACTTTCTCAAGAGTCGTGGTAGAAGTGTAGAACTATCCACATTCGATGTAAATGTGATTTTGGTTCGAATGACCCATAGGGAGTCATGTATTGTAAACGAGTCGCTATATGTAGCTTTATTCTCTATGACATCTATGTATGTATTTACTTTAGGTACCTATACGAGAATATGTATTATAGGTATAATACCTATACTTAATACATATTTACGTGTTAATCAACTCTTCATAGCATTTCTATATACATAACAAATCTTTTTATAAAAGATTTTGGTACGTAACTATGTTGAGTTCGTCGGTAGCCTGGAGGTATAGTCTCGGCCTCGTGAACAAGGGATCCGTGGTTCGATATCAGGTGCCGGCAAACTCCCCTTTCATGACACAAGCTTTTAGTAGCTTGCTGTGAAAGGTGTATAAGGTTGTATTTGGATTTATAGCAAAATCCAGATATATCTTTTAAAAAAAAAACAAATTATTTAATCATTGGAGAGCAGAACAAGATCACATAATAAATTTGTCATGTCCTTGATCACTCACAAACGAGGAGATGTCATACCAAGTTACATGCATTTTTTATCGATTTTAAAAACAGATTATCAAAGTGGTCTAACTAGTTTTCACCAAAACCAGGATAAACTATTTTTTTGTTACATTTTGTCTATTGTTTTTGTTTTCATAAAAAATATTCATAAAATATTAATGATGATTTAATTTCACAAATATTGTTAACTCCCATCTATCATTTCTACTCAATGTCTTTTTGTTTATGTGTGAGACCATTCGTTTACGAGAGTATGTGCCAATCATTTTAAAGCAACAAAATATTACCAATAAAAGTTAGGTATGACATATTTAGTTTACAGCCTTTGTAAACATAATAAAATGTATAACTTAGTGACTCTTTTGCTTCTCTTCCTCTTGTAAGTTGTACCAGTTTAACTTTTTCTTCTTAATAAAATAAATATCTGGTGATATACCTACATACTTTATAGTATTATTTTGTCACCAATAAAAGAGTTATATTATTCCCCTTATATACTTCACCCTTCCCCAATCCCCAGCAAATGTGCGTAGATTTGTCTAAGATGCAAATTTAAGTAATGATTTTGTCACTGAATTAAATATAACATATGTGACTCTTGCTTTATTCCTTATTTTTATTTAAGCATTTATTATCTTCGTTTAGTTTTACAATCTATTAAAAAAAACATTTGGCATGTAGTATTTTTTTTTCAATATTTTAACATATATTTTATTATAATTTAATAAAATGATATTTGATTTTCGAAAAAAAAATGTAATTTAGTATAGGGTTGACGAGAAAACATTGCTCAGCAGAGACGCCACCTTTTGGCTTAATTTAATTAATAATTCTCATATTTTATATTATTGTATTTATCATTGCGTATACGTATCGAATTTCGGGCAATAAAGATCTATTTATTTATATTTTCTTTAAAAATATTATTAATTTGATAATTAAGAATCTTACGTACCGTATTATTTATACTGATTCCAGTAGAAAAGAAAACAACTGTAGTAACTGCACTGATGTGCTTTGTACGTAACACCACAACTGATACACCTCAACTGGTTTGCAAAGACGAGAAGATTTTGTATATATAATGTTTATATAATTACAGCAACAGTGTTGATTATGAACTTAATGGGTATTCCCAACATTAGTTTCCTTATGCGACATTAGTAATACGCGCGTATATAAAATACAGCAGAAAGTATTACTCGTGTTATTAAATATACCTACCTACAAAATAAATGTGACCCTAACAATCTATATTCCCTTGATCTATATTCTTTTTAAAGAGTGGCTAATTGTTTCTGCTGATGCATTAATACGTCATAGTCTTTCCCAGAATTGAATTTATCTTTCATTTTAAAAGTTTGAATATTTAAATAACAAAAAAATCAACTAAATGGATGCAGGCACAAAGCTTTACCCTAACCTGTTTAAATACATAAATAAAGTTGCATTTACCAGCTCGTGTATCAAATACCAACTTTTATTTTAATTAAGTACTAAAATAAAACGAAGCACCCACCATTGGTTGATATATTATGTATTTTTTTAATATACCTACAATTTATAATACCTACAAAAGGTGGCACCACAGCAAAATACCAATTCGTCAAATAATACGCCGTAAAACCCACATGCATAAAAAATATTACGTTACATTTATGAGACTTGGCAATTGCCAAAAATCCTCGGTAAAAATTAGATGATATAAAAATCGCAGTTTACTTGCGATATTGTAGCGCATTAAATACGACATTGGTAAACCTTATCAAACTTAAGTAAAATATTTACATACCCTAATGTTTGGATAGGTATTCTTATATTGCGAAACTCGGTTGAATTACCTAGATTTAATATTGCGATACCGTGAACTGTTATTTCACTGAAAACTATTATTGATTCTCTCCGCTAGGGTTTCATGGTTAACAATAACAACCACTATGTTAATAATAATTATAATAAATCTTTATTTAGAGAGCATAATACCATATTTACACAATGTACACATAATAAATAAAATAGTGTCCTGTCAAATAGCGGACTTGTCGCAGAGCAACATCTTCCAGCCAATTTGAGAGAGAAAAAAAAAACATACAAATAAGAATAAATAATCAAATTAAAAATAAAGTCAGAAAGTGCTAAAGCTTTGCAAATGTTTTTAGTAATCAGTAGGAGTACATACATACTCATAGTTGAATCATAAAAATATGATTCTATTGGTGACTAAATTTACTCAGCTGTACTCGCTGACTTAAATTAACACATTTCATAAGGCTTTATAATGGAAGTTGATCTTTGAGGTAAAAATTATGAAAAAAATAAATTATAAAAATTGTAAAAAATATGTTTTTTATGTGTGTATTCATCATCATCATCTCCGTCGGTCCCTCAATCCTGAGGATCGTGACCATCATGCCTCGTTTTGAGCCCATCTATCTCCATCTAGGGCAGTGGTTCTTAACTTTTTTGAGGGTACCGAACCCCTCCTAATTTGAAAAATAAAATTAGATTTTTACAAATTCAAAATATGGTATATATAAGTGTACAAAATGAAAAAAAAAATAAAAAAACAAAGATCAAAACATGAAACATATTAATTAATATTTACTTCAAATCGGTGTGATTTCTGCTGTTGCCTTTCAGAAACCAATTCAGAAATTCACGACTTTACCTTGGCAAGTGCCACTCTCATGTCATTTTCACAACAATGTCTATTCTCTTCTTCGTTTTTATATTCAACATCTTCGAAAAGGATTGCTCGCAAAGATATGTTGTAACAAACGGTATAAAAATCTCCAGAGCTTTCTTAGCAATAACAGGGTATGTTTCCATTTGTTGACACCAAAACGATGAGAGCGATGTTGTTCTGAAGAGTTGCTGTTGAACCTGGCTCTGCTGAATTTCAATGTTTTCATCATTTTCCAACTCGCAAAACTATCTTGCCTTTAAAATGATTTTCACCGAACCCCTGGGGTTCGATCGAACCAGGTTAAGAACCACTGATCTAGAGCGATCCTCCACCATGTGCAAGACCCCGTGTAGTGAACTCGGTGTGTAAAATTTATTTAAAAATCTATTCGCGCATTATTAATCACTAGCTTTTATAACCCGGCATCGCTCGGGTTTAAAAACAGATAATCATCCAAATAAATGTGTTAAAACTACACAATCTTATTGAAAAAAGTGAAGTAAGCACTAACTACGTAAAACTGATTAAGTAAATAAAAAGTGCAAAACCTATATAAAAAAATTTCTTCCCAATTTCAAAACATGAAGTTTGTAATCACACACGTCAATATTAGTAGGTGCCTACCTGAAAAAAAGTAGGTACTTTAACCTCTTCCCAATTTAAAAACTCAGTGTTTAAAACCCACATCCCCTTATTTAAGTAAAAAATTAGGAAATGCCTATAACAGAAAAAAAACGGGTAAATGCTCTATTTTGAGAAAAAATAATAATAATTGGTTGGTTACCTACCAACATAGTTAAATAAAATTTCCCACATTTGAATTGGTATTTTAAGTTTTTATTTTCAGTTACTTAGATATTCAGATGTTTAGTCATTAGATTAAAAAATAAAAAAAATAACAAAACCCAGATAGGTATATCTTTTATAAAAAAAAATAACTACCAATAACATCAAAGTATGTTTATTATTCTATGGTAACAACCAAACGACCTCCTCAAACATGAATTGTCGTTTTACAGTTACTGGATGTTGGAAATTTAACATCCAGTAACTGTGTGCAAATTTGACTTCTGGTTTCAGTCTACATTTTTTTCAGTTTGTAATACTAAAGTAGCATTCACATTGCTTCACCTGTTCACATTTGTTCATCCTATACATTCACTGCCATCCGACACTCACGGTCATGTTGTATGTAGTTTGACGTCGTAAAAATAAATGAAAAATAGCACTTAATAAAATTTAAATCAAATGAATAAAATTCACGAAAGTATGATAATTTGGTACACGATTCTGACTTTCAATACAAATTCATAGAGAATAAGACAAATTAAAGGATAAAACTTGTTTATGGTCGTTTCAGTGAAAGGACCTTTCGTCAACATTATGTCGGGTAGTAATCGGTTTCATCCGGAATCGCTAGTGATTGATGAAACGATTGACTATTGATGAAACGCCTGTTCACACCTTTTTATTTTGGAGGATCATCCAGAGTGATCACTGGAAGTGAACAAATGTGAGCGCTCCTTTAGATAATCAGATGTTATGTCATTTAATTAAAAAGGATTAAGTACCGGTAACAACTAAGCATATTAATTATTATTCACCGGGAGCAACCAAACATTTTCCTCAAACATTAATTGGCGTTTACAGATTGGAAATTTGAAATATATTTACGGTGTACAAAATTGACTTCTAGTTACAGTCTACAAATCTAAATTATTATGTTTCAGTCAGCTAATTTAACGTCTAGTTACACCTTGAGTATTATGCTTTAAGTCTAAGATCTATTTAGCACCAAAATAGCTATATGTCATAATAATAATCTGCTCTATGCGTGCCAAAATCATGCATAAATAAGCACGTATTACCAAACGGATTCAATGTAGGATATACCAAAAACTTATTTTAAATAGAATCTGCAATCCAATCTACTGATGTTGGTGTGATATGTATTATCAATAACAATTATTTATTTTTCAGGTACTGATTTTAAAGTAACGAATACTCATAAAACCATAATAAAGTAAAGATTAATAACCATAACCAATAACCAATTTTCTGGCAACATTTATTTTCTAGCAACCCAGGGAGGCGTTCAAACAGTCACCGAGTGATCACTCGACGACGCTCTATCCGTTCACGCGCCCGGAGCGAGTCACCCGACGACTCGCACTGTTGCGTTCAGGCATGTCGTCGGGTGATCTACCGAAATCATAGCAAGATGATTATCACTCTGACAGTTACCTTGACGTTTGAGTGATGACGGTTGCCAAAACAATTGCGAAGTTAATCGTAATTATGGTGTATTCTTGTCTTATATAATTACTACTACTACTATACTATACCCTCACGCCATGTCCCAGGAGGGGTAGGCAGAGAGAACGGAACGCCATATAGATCTATCCTTACATACTTCTTTCGCTTCCTCTACATTCATCCAGTTTCTCATACATGCACGCTGATTTCTCTTACTCAGCACGCGTCCGTCCTTAAGAATTTGGTCCACGTGATCAAGCCACGTGGCTCTTGGACGTCCGCGCTTTCTCACACCCCTTCTTTCAGATAAATACATCCTCTTCGTCATCCTTTCATCTTGCATTCGCTCAACATGTCCAAACCATCTCAACTTGTTTACACGCATTCTGTTCACAACACTCCTCTCACATCCGCTCATTCTCCTGATATCCTCATTCTTCACTCTATCTCGCAACGTTTTACCAACCATTCTTCTCAGTGAACGCATCTCTACAGCATTTATTCCACTCTCATCCTTTTTCAACCACGTCCAAGTTTCGCTTGCAAACATAAGTGTCGGTATATAATTTTTCAAAACAGAAAATCATATTTTTTTAATTCAAGAAGTGAAATGAAAGAGAAATTAAAATAGTTAGTGCAGATTTTAGTGAATAATTTATTTTTTACGGTTTGTTTAAATATGCATTATCCTAAAAACATTCTTAAAGCAAAGCCAATTTAACTATTCAAATTAAAAACGTAATCAAGTAAAGCATGACGCACTACCGCGAATGAATCTTACGAAAATGGCGCCAGTACGATGACATTTGGGATGTGAGCGCCCTTGAGGTGGATTTTTTTTCACAAAACGGCGCTTTACAAATCATCCAAATAATAATAATAATATAAAAACGCTCAAAGTTGTTCACGATTATCCGGGGTGCCATTCACCACTCATTGCAACTTCATGGTCGCTCAGGTCACTGAACATCGAGCGATATTTATGTTACCCTGAACGCCTCCCAGATAAAGCGTTGGATTTTGACATTTGTGGCACTTATATGACAGTTTTGAGATGTTTGCATTTAGAACGTATAATATTCTATAATTATTTTGAATTTAGAATACCCCAGTGAAATTTAAAAATACCGCAAACCAAACAATAATAATTTTATTATGTGAAATTACAAATCGCGGTCATAATTCTTTATTTGAAATGTAATTATATTCCTAAAATAGATGTTACACAAATGACGTTTTATATTTAGCTACAATTTTATTTTTGGAGTGAGACATTGCCTTAAAACGGAATTATAAAGCTGGTATGCAATTCTAACAATTTACTTTATCAATAGCCAATATCTTAATATCTAAACTTTGAAAATCTCATGTTTTTAGATGCTTGTTTTGAATAAATGAAATACTTCTAATGAAACAAATAGATGGAGGCATAATATGTGGTAATATATTACAAAAGTGCCTACTTAAATTATCACCGTATTATGTTAAATGCAAGTTTACTTATGTTATCTATGGGTTAATTAAAAATGAGAAAAATGAGGCACATGAGATGATTAAAAATGATATATTTCATGCCATTGTATTTGAGTTGGATCCCAGTTTTTGATAAAACAGATAACTATATTTTGAAATAAAAAGGAACTCTGAATATCTTACAATAAAATAAAAACATGTATTAATAGTATCGTTGTCGATATATAAGATTTTTTTAGATTTTGGAGTTTAGCATACTTCGACAATAGAACATTGAAGTATCACTGAATTAATAATTCTATGTTTTTGATATAACAGATAACTATATTTTGAAAAACTCTAAACATCTTACAATAAAATAAGAAGACGTATTAATAGTATCGTTGTAGATATATAAGATTTTTTAAGATTTTGAAGTTTAGCATACTTCGACAAAAGAACATTGAAATATCACTGAATTAATAATTCTATGTTTTTGATATTACAGATAACTATATTTTGAAAAACACTAAACATCTTACAATAAGATAAGAACATACAAATCACAAAACAAACAAACAAATGAACCAATGTACCAACCTAAATATTAATGTATTGGATTCTATGTCATTCATGTCGGCCAATATGAAATTAGCTCAAGATGTCAAAAATATGCAATTTTAACTCGCATAATTCAGGAGTTTTTATCATAACCAAACACAATAATTTATAACCAAAATAATCCCCAAATGTTTAGTTTCAGTACTGATGTATTTCTCGTTACATCCATTGTGAAATTAATTCAGTACATTGAAAAATGTTCGACCATGAATATTGCTACTTACAAAAACTTTCATAGATTTTTCCATACAAATTTTATTATTATAATTTCTTTATCAATACATAAGATATTTTAAATGTTTTTGGCCTTGAACGTGCCCAGGAGATGAGACCTCGTATAGAGTGTATTATTTTACTTCTGTCTTTCCTTATTTCAGAGTCCATTGAGGACATACGAACTAACGAACGCTTTAGAATATTTATGTGTGGATGATACATTTCATTTGATATGATAAATCTTTCTAAATTCTCTGTGTTTGATATAACAGATAACTATATTTAGAAATAAGAAGAAACTAAGAATATCCTACAATAAAATAAGAACACATATTGTCGATTGTTGTAGATAATATGAGATTTTTGTGATTTTACAAAACATCAACAAAAGATTGTTGATACATCATGATTTATAAATTCAATCTTTATAAAAGAATACTTATTAAATGTTTTCAGCTCGCATACTGGATGAGACATATCGTAAAGAGGACATAAAAGTCAAAAAACAAACAAACTAATGAACCGATGTACCAACCAAAATATTAATGTATTGGATTCTATGTCATTCATGTCGGCCATTATGAAATTAGCCCAAGATGTCAAAAATATGCAATTATAACTCGCATAATTCAGGAGTTTTTATCATAACCAAACACAATAATTTATAACCAAAATAATCCCCATATGTTTAGTTTCAGTACTGATGTATTTCTCGTTACATCCATTGTGAAATTAATTCAGTACACTGAAAAATGTTCGACTATGAATATTGCTACTTACAAAAACTTTCATAGATTTATCCATACAAATTTTATTATTATAATATCTTTATCAATACATAAGATATTTTAAATGTTTTTGGCCTTGAACGTGCCCAGGATATGAGACCTCGTATAGAGTGTATTATTTTACTTCTGTCTTTCCTTATTTCAGAGTCCATTAAGGACATACGAACATACATACGAACGCATTAGAATATTTATGTGTGGATTTGTTTATTTGTTTGTTATTAAGTCAGTTTTCTGAGTTTTCATTTACTACATCTTGTTACAAAAACGTTAAATAGCTTAGCTGCAGGCAAATATGTAGGTATATCAGTTTAAGATAAAAATAAACACTACTATTAATGCAGACCACTTAGATATTACATAGCATAAACTATAACTAACCGTTCCATCATTATGACAGCTGAATGCGAACCTTTTTGCCCGCATATTTTTTATAACAGGTTGATGTACCTACCATAGGTATTATTATCTATATTATATGAATCTATACCTTTATATTTATTATACCTTTTATATTAATTAATTATCTGTTTACCTAATTTAAACCTATTTACATTTACTAATTATGCTTTATTACATTATTCCTATTTTTTATTAATTTCTTCTTGTTACTATGTCCTAAATTCATTGTTTATTGATCTCTGTCTGTATTGATTATTTGTTTGTGATGTTAAACAATTTATAATTATATATTTTAATAATCTTATGTTGAATTTCCCAATTTTGTTGATTTATTGCTAGTTCTGTCTTTTGTCAATTAATTTTTAAAAAGTTTTATTGAATGGTTTATATGTATTATATTTAGCATACTGTTTTTTTATTGTGTATTGTCCTTTTTTCATGATTATTCCTTGTTGTTTAAATGTACTGTCTGTCATGCAATTTCTACAATTTTATTTTAAACATGTAAAAGGCCCACGCCGTATATTGTAATAATAAATAAATAAATGAATCGATTCAAATTAATATTACCTACTTGTGTTTTTATGATTCTAACTTGGACATTAATAATCAACGTTTAATATATTATATCAACACAATAAAACAAAATTCTATAGTCTACACGTGATTGGGTATGTAAATGTCGTATGAAATAATGACGTATGTAGGTATTATTAAGTCAGTTTTCTGAGTTTTCATTTACTACATCTTGTTACAAAAACGTTAAATAGCTTAGCTGCAGGCAAATATGTAGGTATATCAGTTTAAGATAAAAATAAACACTACTATTAATGCAGACCACTTAGATATTACATAGCATAAACTATAACTAACCGTTCCATCATTATGACAGCTGAATGCGAACCTTTTTGCCCGCATATTTTTTATAACAGGTTGATGTACCTACCATAGGTATTATTATCTATATTATATGAATCTATACCTTTATATTTATTATACCTTTTATATTAATTAATTATCTGTTTACCTAATTTAAACCTATTTACATTTACTAATTATGCTTTATTACATTATTCCTATTTTTTATTAATTTCTTCTTGTTACTATGTCCTAAATTCATTGTTTATTGATCTCTGTCTGTATTGATTATTTGTTTGTGATGTTAAACAATTTATAATTATATATTTTAATAATCTTATGTTGAATTTCCCAATTTTGTTGATTTATTGCTAGTTCTGTCTTTTGTCAATTAATTTTTAAAAAGTTTTATTGAATGGTTTATATGTATTATATTTAGCATACTGTTTTTTTATTGTGTATTGTCCTTTTTTCATGATTATTCCTTGTTGTTTAAATGTACTGTCTGTCATGCAATTTCTACAATTTTATTTTAAACATGTAAAAGGCCCACGCCGTATATTGTAATAATAAATAAATAAATGAATCGATTCAAATTAATATTACCTACTTGTGTTTTTATGATTCTAACTTGGACATTAATAATCAACGTTTAATATATTATATCAACACAATAAAACAAAATTCTATAGTCTACACGTGATTGGGTATGTAAATGTCGTATGAAATAATGACGTATGTAGGTATTATTAAGTCAGTTTTCTGAGTTTTCATTTACTACATCTTGTTACAAAAACGTTAAATAGCTTAGCTGCAGGCAAATATGTAGGTATATCAGTTTAAGATAAAAATAAACACTACTATTAATGCAGACCACTTAGATATTACATAGCATAAACTATAACTAACCGTTCCATCATTATGACAGCTGAATGCGAACCTTTTTGCCCGCATATTTTTTATAACAGGTTGATGTACCTACCATAGGTATTATTATCTATATTATATGAATCTATACCTTTATATTTATTATACCTTTTATATTAATTAATTATCTGTTTACCTAATTTAAACCTATTTACATTTACTAATTATGCTTTATTACATTATTCCTATTTTTTATTAATTTCTTCTTGTTACTATGTCCTAAATTCATTGTTTATTGATCTCTGTCTGTATTGATTATTTGTTTGTGATGTTAAACAATTTATAATTATATATTTTAATAATCTTATGTTGAATTTCCCAATTTTGTTGATTTATTGCTAGTTCTGTCTTTTGTCAATTAATTTTTAAAAAGTTTTATTGAATGGTTTATATGTATTATATTTAGCATACTGTTTTTTTATTGTGTATTGTCCTTTTTTCATGATTATTCCTTGTTGTTTAAATGTACTGTCTGTCATGCAATTTCTACAATTTTATTTTAAACATGTAAAAGGCCCACGCCGTATATTGTAATAATAAATAAATAAATGAATCGATTCAAATTAATATTACCTACTTGTGTTTTTATGATTCTAACTTGGACATTAATAATCAACGTTTAATATATTATATCAACACAATAAAACAAAATTCTATAGTCTACACGTGATTGGGTATGTAAATGTCGTATGAAATAATGACGTATGTAGGTATTATTAAGTCAGTTTTCTGAGTTTTCATTTACTACATCTTGTTACAAAAACGTTAAATAGCTTAGCTGCAGGCAAATATGTAGGTATATCAGTTTAAGATAAAAATAAACACTACTATTAATGCAGACCACTTAGATATTACATAGCATAAACTATAACTAACCGTTCCATCATTATGACAGCTGAATGCGAACCTTTTTGCCCGCATATTTTTTATAACAGGTTGATGTACCTACCATAGGTATTATTATCTATATTATATGAATCTATACCTTTATATTTATTATACCTTTTATATTAATTAATTATCTGTTTACCTAATTTAAACCTATTTACATTTACTAATTATGCTTTATTACATTATTCCTATTTTTTATTAATTTCTTCTTGTTACTATGTCCTAAATTCATTGTTTATTGATCTCTGTCTGTATTGATTATTTGTTTGTGATGTTAAACAATTTATAATTATATATTTTAATAATCTTATGTTGAATTTCCCAATTTTGTTGATTTATTGCTAGTTCTGTCTTTTGTCAATTAATTTTTAAAAAGTTTTATTGAATGGTTTATATGTATTATATTTAGCATACTGTTTTTTTATTGTGTATTGTCCTTTTTTCATGATTATTCCTTGTTGTTTAAATGTACTGTCTGTCATGCAATTTCTACAATTTTATTTTAAACATGTAAAAGGCCCACGCCGTATATTGTAATAATAAATAAATAAATGAATCGATTCAAATTAATATTACCTACTTGTGTTTTTATGATTCTAACTTGGACATTAATAATCAACGTTTAATATATTATATCAACACAATAAAACAAAATTCTATAGTCTACACGTGATTGGGTATGTAAATGTCGTATGAAATAATGACGTATGTAGGTATTATTAAGTCAGTTTTCTGAGTTTTCATTTACTACATCTTGTTACAAAAACGTTAAATAGCTTAGCTGCAGGCAAATATGTAGGTATATCAGTTTAAGATAAAAATAAACACTACTATTAATGCAGACCACTTAGATATTACATAGCATAAACTATAACTAACCGTTCCATCATTATGACAGCTGAATGCGAACCTTTTTGCCCGCATATTTTTTATAACAGGTTGATGTACCTACCATAGGTATTATTATCTATATTATATGAATCTATACCTTTATATTTATTATACCTTTTATATTAATTAATTATCTGTTTACCTAATTTAAACCTATTTACATTTACTAATTATGCTTTATTACATTATTCCTATTTTTTATTAATTTCTTCTTGTTACTATGTCCTAAATTCATTGTTTATTGATCTCTGTCTGTATTGATTATTTGTTTGTGATGTTAAACAATTTATAATTATATATTTTAATAATCTTATGTTGAATTTCCCAATTTTGTTGATTTATTGCTAGTTCTGTCTTTTGTCAATTAATTTTTAAAAAGTTTTATTGAATGGTTTATATGTATTATATTTAGCATACTGTTTTTTTATTGTGTATTGTCCTTTTTTCATGATTATTCCTTGTTGTTTAAATGTACTGTCTGTCATGCAATTTCTACAATTTTATTTTAAACATGTAAAAGGCCCACGCCGTATATTGTAATAATAAATAAATAAATGAATCGATTCAAATTAATATTACCTACTTGTGTTTTTATGATTCTAACTTGGACATTAATAATCAACGTTTAATATATTATATCAACACAATAAAACAAAATTCTATAGTCTACACGTGATTGGGTATGTAAATGTCGTATGAAATAATGACGTATGTAGGTATTATTAAGTCAGTTTTCTGAGTTTTCATTTACTACATCTTGTTACAAAAACGTTAAATAGCTTAGCTGCAGGCAAATATGTAGGTATATCAGTTTAAGATAAAAATAAACACTACTATTAATGCAGACCACTTAGATATTACATAGCATAAACTATAACTAACCGTTCCATCATTATGACAGCTGAATGCGAACCTTTTTGCCCGCATATTTTTTATAACAGGTTGATGTACCTACCATAGGTATTATTATCTATATTATATGAATCTATACCTTTATATTTATTATACCTTTTATATTAATTAATTATCTGTTTACCTAATTTAAACCTATTTACATTTACTAATTATGCTTTATTACATTATTCCTATTTTTTATTAATTTCTTCTTGTTACTATGTCCTAAATTCATTGTTTATTGATCTCTGTCTGTATTGATTATTTGTTTGTGATGTTAAACAATTTATAATTATATATTTTAATAATCTTATGTTGAATTTCCCAATTTTGTTGATTTATTGCTAGTTCTGTCTTTTGTCAATTAATTTTTAAAAAGTTTTATTGAATGGTTTATATGTATTATATTTAGCATACTGTTTTTTTATTGTGTATTGTCCTTTTTTCATGATTATTCCTTGTTGTTTAAATGTACTGTCTGTCATGCAATTTCTACAATTTTATTTTAAACATGTAAAAGGCCCACGCCGTATATTGTAATAATAAATAAATAAATGAATCGATTCAAATTAATATTACCTACTTGTGTTTTTATGATTCTAACTTGGACATTAATAATCAACGTTTAATATATTATATCAACACAATAAAACAAAATTCTATAGTCTACACGTGATTGGGTATGTAAATGTCGTATGAAATAATGACGTATGTAGGTATTATTAAGTCAGTTTTCTGAGTTTTCATTTACTACATCTTGTTACAAAAACGTTAAATAGCTTAGCTGCAGGCAAATATGTAGGTATATCAGTTTAAGATAAAAATAAACACTACTATTAATGCAGACCACTTAGATATTACATAGCATAAACTATAACTAACCGTTCCATCATTATGACAGCTGAATGCGAACCTTTTTGCCCGCATATTTTTTATAACAGGTTGATGTACCTACCATAGGTATTATTATCTATATTATATGAATCTATACCTTTATATTTATTATACCTTTTATATTAATTAATTATCTGTTTACCTAATTTAAACCTATTTACATTTACTAATTATGCTTTATTACATTATTCCTATTTTTTATTAATTTCTTCTTGTTACTATGTCCTAAATTCATTGTTTATTGATCTCTGTCTGTATTGATTATTTGTTTGTGATGTTAAACAATTTATAATTATATATTTTAATAATCTTATGTTGAATTTCCCAATTTTGTTGATTTATTGCTAGTTCTGTCTTTTGTCAATTAATTTTTAAAAAGTTTTATTGAATGGTTTATATGTATTATATTTAGCATACTGTTTTTTTATTGTGTATTGTCCTTTTTTCATGATTATTCCTTGTTGTTTAAATGTACTGTCTGTCATGCAATTTCTACAATTTTATTTTAAACATGTAAAAGGCCCACGCCGTATATTGTAATAATAAATAAATAAATGAATCGATTCAAATTAATATTACCTACTTGTGTTTTTATGATTCTAACTTGGACATTAATAATCAACGTTTAATATATTATATCAACACAATAAAACAAAATTCTATAGTCTACACGTGATTGGGTATGTAAATGTCGTATGAAATAATGACGTATGTAGGTATTATTAAGTCAGTTTTCTGAGTTTTCATTTACTACATCTTGTTACAAAAACGTTAAATAGCTTAGCTGCAGGCAAATATGTAGGTATATCAGTTTAAGATAAAAATAAACACTACTATTAATGCAGACCACTTAGATATTACATAGCATAAACTATAACTAACCGTTCCATCATTATGACAGCTGAATGCGAACCTTTTTGCCCGCATATTTTTTATAACAGGTTGATGTACCTACCATAGGTATTATTATCTATATTATATGAATCTATACCTTTATATTTATTATACCTTTTATATTAATTAATTATCTGTTTACCTAATTTAAACCTATTTACATTTACTAATTATGCTTTATTACATTATTCCTATTTTTTATTAATTTCTTCTTGTTACTATGTCCTAAATTCATTGTTTATTGATCTCTGTCTGTATTGATTATTTGTTTGTGATGTTAAACAATTTATAATTATATATTTTAATAATCTTATGTTGAATTTCCCAATTTTGTTGATTTATTGCTAGTTCTGTCTTTTGTCAATTAATTTTTAAAAAGTTTTATTGAATGGTTTATATGTATTATATTTAGCATACTGTTTTTTTATTGTGTATTGTCCTTTTTTCATGATTATTCCTTGTTGTTTAAATGTACTGTCTGTCATGCAATTTCTACAATTTTATTTTAAACATGTAAAAGGCCCACGCCGTATATTGTAATAATAAATAAATAAATGAATCGATTCAAATTAATATTACCTACTTGTGTTTTTATGATTCTAACTTGGACATTAATAATCAACGTTTAATATATTATATCAACACAATAAAACAAAATTCTATAGTCTACACGTGATTGGGTATGTAAATGTCGTATGAAATAATGACGTATGTAGGTATTATTAAGTCAGTTTTCTGAGTTTTCATTTACTACATCTTGTTACAAAAACGTTAAATAGCTTAGCTGCAGGCAAATATGTAGGTATATCAGTTTAAGATAAAAATAAACACTACTATTAATGCAGACCACTTAGATATTACATAGCATAAACTATAACTAACCGTTCCATCATTATGACAGCTGAATGCGAACCTTTTTGCCCGCATATTTTTTATAACAGGTTGATGTACCTACCATAGGTATTATTATCTATATTATATGAATCTATACCTTTATATTTATTATACCTTTTATATTAATTAATTATCTGTTTACCTAATTTAAACCTATTTACATTTACTAATTATGCTTTATTACATTATTCCTATTTTTTATTAATTTCTTCTTGTTACTATGTCCTAAATTCATTGTTTATTGATCTCTGTCTGTATTGATTATTTGTTTGTGATGTTAAACAATTTATAATTATATATTTTAATAATCTTATGTTGAATTTCCCAATTTTGTTGATTTATTGCTAGTTCTGTCTTTTGTCAATTAATTTTTAAAAAGTTTTATTGAATGGTTTATATGTATTATATTTAGCATACTGTTTTTTTATTGTGTATTGTCCTTTTTTCATGATTATTCCTTGTTGTTTAAATGTACTGTCTGTCATGCAATTTCTACAATTTTATTTTAAACATGTAAAAGGCCCACGCCGTATATTGTAATAATAAATAAATAAATGAATCGATTCAAATTAATATTACCTACTTGTGTTTTTATGATTCTAACTTGGACATTAATAATCAACGTTTAATATATTATATCAACACAATAAAACAAAATTCTATAGTCTACACGTGATTGGGTATGTAAATGTCGTATGAAATAATGACGTATGTAGGTATTATTAAGTCAGTTTTCTGAGTTTTCATTTACTACATCTTGTTACAAAAACGTTAAATAGCTTAGCTGCAGGCAAATATGTAGGTATATCAGTTTAAGATAAAAATAAACACTACTATTAATGCAGACCACTTAGATATTACATAGCATAAACTATAACTAACCGTTCCATCATTATGACAGCTGAATGCGAACCTTTTTGCCCGCATATTTTTTATAACAGGTTGATGTACCTACCATAGGTATTATTATCTATATTATATGAATCTATACCTTTATATTTATTATACCTTTTATATTAATTAATTATCTGTTTACCTAATTTAAACCTATTTACATTTACTAATTATGCTTTATTACATTATTCCTATTTTTTATTAATTTCTTCTTGTTACTATGTCCTAAATTCATTGTTTATTGATCTCTGTCTGTATTGATTATTTGTTTGTGATGTTAAACAATTTATAATTATATATTTTAATAATCTTATGTTGAATTTCCCAATTTTGTTGATTTATTGCTAGTTCTGTCTTTTGTCAATTAATTTTTAAAAAGTTTTATTGAATGGTTTATATGTATTATATTTAGCATACTGTTTTTTTATTGTGTATTGTCCTTTTTTCATGATTATTCCTTGTTGTTTAAATGTACTGTCTGTCATGCAATTTCTACAATTTTATTTTAAACATGTAAAAGGCCCACGCCGTATATTGTAATAATAAATAAATAAATGAATCGATTCAAATTAATATTACCTACTTGTGTTTTTATGATTCTAACTTGGACATTAATAATCAACGTTTAATATATTATATCAACACAATAAAACAAAATTCTATAGTCTACACGTGATTGGGTATGTAAATGTCGTATGAAATAATGACGTATGTAGGTATTCCCTTTATTGTCACCATAATATTAGATTAAGTAGATATGTAGGTACGTAAAATGACACAAAAAATACAGGGATTAGGTACGTTTATCTGACATGTGTTAAATTCATGGTAACAAGTGCTAGTACATTTTTTCTAAACTTTTTATCCTTCGTAACAATTTTTTGAAGGTAATCGCTTATGTATATATATTATGTAAATAAAATGTTGGTTCAAAAAACAAGTACACAGTAAAAACAAAATATCCTTTTCCTCGGCTATGTAGGTATACTTATATTGACGCGACATTTTGATAAGAATAGTTTCATTATAGCAATATGTTTGTCAATATACTGATAACTTTATGTACATGAAAAGCCATAATAAGTTATAATAAAAATAGGTTATCAAATCATTTTCAATGAGTGTTTGCATGTTATAGTATGTTGGCATTCATAAATCAACACATATGGGTTGATGGAAGTTAGATGAAAGAAATCACTCATATTCAAATTAATCTCGCCACTGCATATCGTGCCAGTATTTCAAAATTTATATTGTTTTGTAATGTACACAAATAAATAAGTAAATAGAATATTAAAAATCTTCGAAGTATGAATGTAGCACATAATTCTGCATATTTCATAAAACAAACAAAATAGGTACCTACATTCTGAATACACTATACAAGGATCATTATCAATGACTTTGAAATCTAGAAAAGATCTACTTGACATCTTATTTCAGACTAGTACTGTATTCTCGTCTATACCATTAAAACTTCACATTTATTTGACTCCTTTGAACGCCTGAGTATCATATAAAAGATTATTAAATATTATGTGTTCTTACTACTTCACTGCACGTGACTGGCTTGGTTCAGCTCCGAAAATTATGTGGCCGATTGTAGGATCGCACACTTTAATAAAGTTATACATTTATCATATAAGATTGTCCTTATTGAAAATAGTCAAGAAACTTTGTAAATAAAAGTCATACTTTATGTAATAATATAAATTGAGGAAATAAACGAATTTGAACTTGATTGAATCTTCTTATTGTTTTTGACGAAAAAAATATTTATAATTTGATTTCAACACTTGATTCACCCTTATTTTTAAATATTCAACTATAATAGGTACCTATAAATACTATAACAACCCTTCGTCATGCTGGCATATAATTTTTGAACATCTGTTTTTTTATGAATAAATATGTACGAATTAGTCCACACACGCTGAAAAATATCATGCTTTATAACAGCTCTCTCCAATAATTCATTCGTCAAACTGAATTACTGTAGGTATATATGTAGGTACAATCTACAAAAGTAGAATGTATAGAATATTGAAGTAATGGCTTTAAAGTAACATATAAAGTTGATAAATCATTTTTCCATTATGTACCTACCTACAAAGTGTTGCTTTGCGTCATTACCAACTAAAATTATACTTTTTTAATAATGTAATCTCAATTACGAAGAACGTCGAATTGGAAAAAAATCGCAGAAATATTTTTGTTCGTGATAGAAAACTATAAAAAATAATGAATTTTGTGAGTCAACTTCTCAGTCATTCTTTCATAACAACCAATCATCCTAGTAATGACACCACTTTATACTACTTTATAGTTTATAATAACTCTAGATAATACATAGCTACATAATTATATTGATTTAAGTACATAATAATAATAACATTCAGAATTCATAAACTTACTCATCATCATTAAAAATTTCACGTGTTATAAAGTGAAAACTCATTAAGGATGTCTAATTAAGTAGTAAAATAGAAGTTAAATTAGTAAGTCTTGGTAATATAAATAATTAGGTATTATCAAAGGCGTAACCAATTAAAGAAAAATCGGAAAAAAAATCTAACCTAAATTGATATTCTAGTAAGTAAAATCCAGTTACTTACCGACATCCAATTGTGTCAAAAAAATCATTACATAAAACTTCATATTTAAATTATTTTTAAACCAAAATTAATACAAATATTATAAAGTTATCTACCAATGAAATCAGACTAAATGTATGAATTTTATAACTGCTATATTTCCAGATATCTAAAAATACTTCAATTTATTGTAGATATGTATAGGTAAGTAGGATATTTCCACAGCGATAACACATAATATTGTCCCCAATTTGATCCTCAAATCAAGGTAAGTACATATACTACCTACTGTAGGTCATTTTACGCCAAACCACATCAACAATCATTCCTTGAAATAATAATTTATTTGTGTGTGTTTATACAGGATGTTGCTCTTTGGCATCCTCTTGCGGTTAAGATTTTAGTAGTATATGAACAAACACATTTATATAGGTATACCTATTGTTTTTATTACAATTAAAATACATTTTTTGTTGTTTACCTTGTTACGGGTAGGTATTTTGCTCCTGATAAAAAAATTATCCTAGATATTTTTAAATATAAATTGTAAATTTTTTAATAATTTTAAATAATCATAATAATAATAATAAATTCAAAAATCGCGCATCTTTGCGATGTCTACGGGGATAGCAGGTACCTGCCGATCCGCTTTCAGACCCAAACCGGACAACACAATGTAGTCCAAGTGTTTCACTTATCTCATGGACAGTCGCTATCCACACATAATATTAGATTGTATTTAGGGTGTGTGTCTGTTGGTATGTTCATTATAATTTCGATGTGAACGCTCTTGTGGGTAGGTATCATATCGAGTGAGATATGAAATACTGCCTACACGAGTGTATATGCCTACAGACATACACCATCTGAAATTGTAACTAGTACTTAAGTTATCTTTAGTTAGGTATTTTTAGTCTAGAATTTTTGTCAAAATAGATTGGGGGGTTATGAATGGAGAGATATTAGAAATTGACACTTTTATTAATTGTAAACAATGAGATGTTTTGAGATTGAGATTGCAATGAGATTGCACAAATTAGTTTGCCAGGCGTCACCGAGTAAAGTCCCCGCAGGTCGACCACTCCACCAGACGTCCGGGGAGGACGTCGTGCTGGCTCGCTGCTGCTAGCAGCGAGCGGAGACTGGACGCCGTGCTGTCCCGCCAATGGCCTTGGACGCATGGTGCAGACCTTCCTTGGGGTGGCAGCCGCTGGCCTTGGAACCGCTTCATCCTGAAGGCTACATGCCAGGATGTCCTCGAGGGATGGATTGCGTCTGCCTGAGTGCCCCAGGCAGAACGATCTTCGGGGAGCAGTCTACGTGAGTGAGTCTCGTGTGCTTGGTTACTTTTTTTTGGTGATATACACAATTGATTAATAATAAAATGAAGTAGTGAAAGGACTGTTATTTGTGTAAAGGGAAAGACAATTTATTGATAAAGGTGTGCATTTTTTTTTTATATAGGATTAGATTTTAGATTAGGCAAATGATTTTAATTTTAATCTTTAATTATTGAATTTTTTTTACATTTATGTGTTATATTTTTTAAATAATAAATGTATAAATAAATTTTGTGTTTTTCATCATCCGCCTCACATCCAAGTAATATGCCAAAGAAAGCTTCTCACCTTACTTTTTGCTTTAAATATTTGTATATTTTTCTTTGTTGCTGTTTGCTGGTTACTCTTTACCTCCTTTCCAGCAAAGAAGGCCTTGTCAACCTATTGTTTGTGTATTTGCGTTCAATTTTATTTATTTTTTCTGTCTTTTTAAGGGTTAAAAACTGTAAGACCAAGAGATGCACAAATAAATAAAAATGAATCCTGATATCGCGGCATATCTCACTACAGTAGTAGGTACTAGTGGCGTATCCAGCAAAACCAGCCGCATGCAATCAACGTGCAAACTGATTTCTCCATGACAACAAAAATCAAGATTCTCATTATGGGTGGCAAACCTCATCGCTGAATTGGAGATGTTTATGCCTTTTTTGCACCTGCTTTTAACAGGACACTTGATAATTTATAGAAAAGAGTGGCAGACCAATTCTTTGCCGGATGCTACACGGAATAAATTAAAATACTTTGCTACATAATAATATTGTAAATGAATGAGTATTCATTAATTTATTCATTATTTAATGCAAAATTGATTAAAAACAAAGGTATACATTCAAATTAAATACCTACCATCAATATTCAGATAGCGAGTTTACCATAAAGGTGCAATATCTTCCAACTATATATATATATATATATATATATATATATATATACATCAGGCTATCTTTGCGGGCTCCTTTCATAAAACATTCTAACTAAGTCCGGTAGTGTTACTTTTATGCCTCCATACTACCACTTCCTTTCATATGACTTCCCTTATGGGTTCCGTTCTGTATATTATACTTTCATATATTACACTTTCAAGCGTCCTACACTGTTGCCAAACTATGGGACTCCGGATTGTCTTTTGTATGTAAATTATCATAATTGTATATATACATTATAGTATAATTATTAGCTGAGTTAAGTAAATCATCAGACATTTGAAAATATTGTCGGGACTAGACCACAAAAGCGCGCGAAATTCAAATGACTGCACAATAAACAAAAAACTGTTTATTCCTCAAACTTCTGTCTACCTAGCAAGACTTTTTTTAAATGCTAGTTTTTTTTTTGTAAATAAGCAAAAATTTAGCAATTTAGTAAATGAGTAAAAGTAAAAGTCCGATTATTACCTTTAAATAGATTTATTTTGTCAATTGTAAATTGTTATTTTAATAAATTTGGTTATTATAATAGAAATATAATTACGAAAAAAGTCATTTATTATTTCCTTGACATCTAAATACATTTTGATTGGGTTGGGCATTTGTTGTACTGAAATTTTGATTTCTTTGTTATTCAATAGCAATTAGTTTAGCATTTCGCTTCACCATAAGATATCAGATACATAAAATTCTTGTGTCTCGGTGTTTGATATCACACTCCTCCGAAACGGCTGAAACGATTTTGATGAAATTTTATGTGCTTATCGGGTATGTCTGACAATCGGCCAACATCTATTTTGCGTACCCCCAAAAGTTAAGGGTGGTACACCCCGATTTTTATTATTTTATTTTTAGAACAATTTTTTTTTATTGTGAGGCTTTAAAAATATATACAGCCCTAAATTTCCACTCTTCTACCATCAATTCCTATTTTTAATAGTGACATTAGTAATCTAGAAATAATGTCTATGGCAAAACAACGTTTATCGGGTCAGCTAGTTTGAATATAATATTCCTATGACATTTAAAAGGAAATATAAAATATTTTACGAAACTGGAAAAAAATCTAGTTATTTGTAATGCAATACACATTTCGATTAAACAATAATATCTAGAGATTGTTACAGTATTTTTATGAAATAAAGTGGAATATTATCATGATTATAATCATAAAAAAATAGATAGTATCAATTTTAATTAAATATAAAAGATACGATACGAAAAAAATAATTTTATTAAATTAATTAAAAATAGTTATTAGTATAAAAATTAATTTAGTGCCAACTTATTAATAAAAAGAATGAATAACCAACAATCAGATGCAAATTTGAAAAAGGTTGACACGCAAAAAACCATTTCATTTGGAGAGAGATGGATTTTATTTGTGTTTGTGAGATGATGATATTAAAATAATAATAATTATGTTAAATTTTTTTGCAGTCCATATAACGAATATAATATTTTATAAGAAATTCTGCTTATTGATAAAAAAATTACATGGAATCTAATATATAAAATGAAGTCATGTGAGTTACACCATTTATAACTCAATAATGGCTGTATCGATATGAATGGTCTCTGATTTGTTGGATTCTTCTCAGAAAAATTATGAAGAAAATTATTTACGCCCTACATTTATAATTTCAAAACTAAAAACAATATGGAGAATTATACAAAATCAACGATGATGTTTTTTTTATAGATTGGCTTATTTATAGAATAATTTTTGTATACATTTTCAAATTAGAATCGTTATCCATACAATTTAACATCTGTGGTTCTGAAATTTCAATTTTGAAAAAATCATGGATAAGAATTTTATAAATTTAAAATGAATAGGTATCTACCTAAAAAATAAATTAGTACCTACATACATTACGTACAACAGATAATAAACAAATCTGAGTTAAGTTTAATTGTTCAACATAAATGAATTTTATTTTTTCACACTATACCAGTGATTCCCAAAGTGGTCCAGGTGGATCTCCAGGGGTCCACGGAGACTCGAAGGGGGTCTACGTTGGCGTGACTAAAAAATGGGGATGGTTCACGAGTCGTAAGCGGAGGTCCACGAATCCATAGTTAAAGTATCGGATATTCGCTAAAAGTACCAGATACTTAATGATTCGAGTACATAATAATAATAATAAATAATAAAGAAATATTTCAAATTCCTATACCATTTTGAAAATTCGATGATGGGGGGGGGGAGGGAAAGTAGAAATTTAAACACGTTATATTTTTTAGGTATCCGGTATTGACATAAAGAATAGTCGGTACAAATACCAGTTACATTGTAGAAAAGGAAATGTGAGAAAATATTCTGGAAGAAAACCGAAGAATTTTTGAAATATTTCAAACTCCTATACCATCTCGAAAATATAGCGACGGGGGGGGGGGGGTAGAAATGCATGGGGTCCATCAGAACCAGCAAAATTTAAAAAGTGATCTATGAGAAAAAAAATTTGGGAACCTCTGCACTATACAATGACACACTTGGACAATTACGGGAGTTTGTAAAAAGATGAAAAATATTAATCATTCATTGAATCTTCAGCTATACGAAGTTCGCTGGGTAAGCTAGTAATTGAATATTGAGAAATGTAAAATCGAATAGTTCCGAGATAAAGAGTTTTTCTTTATTTTTTATACTTGCCATAGGGTACCAATCTACGTTCCTCTTTATTGTACTTAGTCGAATAGCTCATCTCTTCTCAAAACGTGGGGATGCATATCATACCCTGTCTTTGTTCCATGATAAATTTATTATTATCATTATTTTTAAAGCAACATTTTTTATACCACTTCGATTTACTTTAATAATATCTTGACCAAAATTTTTGTCAATTTTATACTTAATTTCATAATATTACTAGTTGACCCAGCGAACTTCGTACCGCCTAACAATCAATGAGTGATTAATATTATTTTTAATCTCTTTACAAACTCCCGAGGTTCCTAAACATTTTTTCTCATAGACTACTTTCAAAGATTTGCTGGTTCCGGTGGACCCCCTCTATTTCTACTCTCCCCCGTCGCTAAATTTTCGAAATGGTATAGGAATTAAATTAAAATAATCCAAAAACTCCTCGGTTTTCTTACAGAATATTTTCTCACAGTAGGTACCTTTTTCTACAGTATACCGGGTATTTGTACCGACTATTGTTTATGTCAATATCTGGTGTTTTTACCGAATATCCGATACTTTAACTATGGATTCGTGGACCCCCACTTACGACTCGTGCACCCCCATTTTTAGTCACGCCATCGAAGACCCCCGTGGATCTCAAGGGATCCACCTGGACCACTTTGGAAATCACTGGTATAGTGTAAAAAAATAAAATTCACTTATGTTTAACAATTATATTTAACTCAAATTTGTTTGTAAATTATCTGCTGTACGTAATATTATATGTAGGTACTAATTTATTTTTTTAGGTTGAAATCTACTCATTCATTTTAAATTTATACAAAATCTTTACATGATTTTTTCAAAATTGAAATTTCAGAACCACAGATGTTAAATTGTATCGAAAAGGATTCTAATTTGAAAATGTATTCAAAAATCATTCTATTAATAGGCCAATCTATGAAAAATCTTCGTCGTTGATTTTGTATAATTATCCATATTGTTTGTGTGACAGCGGAACTGTCATACAAGCGACATTTTCATACAAAAATACAATCCAAATTTCCGACAATTCCGTTAGATTTTCCAAAAATTTTCTTTCATATAAACAGTCTTCTGATAATTAAGAACACAACAAAAAAACAATAAGCCAAGTTGGTTCAGCCGTTCTCAAGTTATGAAGTGACATACATGGTCAATCCATTTTTATTTACAAGATAACTGATTAATGTTAAACTGTTTGTTCAACTTCGGGTTTTTTACTATTCTAATTGATTCCTTTGTATACAAGTATTGTGTGTAAACAGAGTTTCAACATATTGTAAAAGGATTAGGCCGTAAATATCTGTAAATAAATAAAATACTTACACACATATTTTGTAATCGTGATTCGTCATTCGTCAACCGGTAGGTTTTTTTTTTCAAATACGCGAAAGAAAAATTCGAGCGAACAGGAGAGCTTCTAAACACAGAATGAATACCTTTATAATGAATAATCAACTCAGTAATGGCGAGCCTACGGTACGCGTGCCAAATGTGGCACGCATAACGATTTTGAATGACATGCGAAGAGCAAAAAAATTGTGATCATTCAAAAAAAGTTTTGGAAATAGTGTAAAAAAGTTTTTTTTTTAAATAGCCATGTGTTCGTTCATCAAAAGTTTAGAAACGACGGAAATGAAGTATAATATATGACGACATTCATGCAGTGTTCTCGAACCTACCGATTTTTCGGTATTTATACCGTCTTACCGAAATGCCCTAGAAATCTACCGATTTTTACCATTTGTCGGCTGGTAAGTATAATCGGTAGATAAGTACCGGGTATTCAGTAAAAGTACCGGATACTCATGGATTCGAGCAAATATTCTTTAAGAAAACCGAGGAGTTTTTGAAATATTCCAAATTCCTATACCATTTTCAAAATTTGGCGACGGGGGGGTAGAAAATTCGTGAAAAGAAAAGTACCCGATATTGATCATCGTCGGTACAAATACCCCATATACCGATTTTGGGTACAAAATATACCGATTTTAGCGGATAGTTCTACCGATATTGGACAATGTCGTTCGAGAACACTGCATTCATGAATAAATAGATCGCATTGATTGATATTTCCCGCACGGTGCTAGCCCCCCGAGGAGACATTTATTTTGCTATTATTATTAAGTACCTACTTATGCACTTAATTATTTTTTTCGATTTATTAATGCTTTGTTTATATTAAAAGTTTGAAGTTACATTTAAGCATTTGATGCATTCTTATTTTCATGGAACGAGACACGCAATATCTTATTATATTGAAAAAAAATTGATACCTACTTAGGCTCAAAAAAGTTCGCCAGCCCTGACTTATTAAAGTCCGTAGGTAAATGCACCTCATCAGTAGAAACAAAAAAATTATACTTTTACTCTTATACGACACATAGTTTAACATTCAATGAAACTTGTGCGCGGTAGAGCTATTATGTAGCTGGGCCATAAAATCATAATAGAAACAGTCTATATAGTATATTATATACCTTATGCGTCTGAGTAATTATCACTTTTTTCTATTGCGTATTTATTTCAAATTGAATTTAAACTGTGATAGGTTCTGAAATTATATTTCTCAATAACACCGACAGGTAGAGGAAAATCTATACTACACGCTCGCGTAAAAAACTTGAAAACGACCATATATATGACATTGCCTTTATTTATTTCTTTATGCAATAAACGGCTGAAACAGTCTTTACAAATATAATAAAAAATAAAAAAAACAGTGAAGTCAAAACAATGCATATCAGATAATGAAAACAATATAAAAATAACATATTACCAAATAATTTTAATAAGGTAAGTACAAGTAACAACGGTTCTAAACAAAAGCATATAAACATTAATATCCAGGAGATAAATACAGAAGTCAGGATATTGATGATAGCCTTCAAATAAATTACATTTAATGCGTCAGACACCGAATATTATGTTACAAGTAATATCACGCCAACCTTGGGACTTGCGTATTGCGACGTTGCCAAATCTTCGGAATGCTTAAAGATATAAAACTAAATAAAATATACATTGCGGACGCCGTAATATCGTGTGTATGAAAATGATATACGCAAAAAATATACACCCCGTATATAAGGGGGCGCCTCTTCAGAAAAATGTTCGAACCCTCAATATACGAAAATCGTATATCATTTTCAAAAATCCGTCTTGGGGAGTCCCTCTAAAAATAGCAAAAACTATATTAGCACTGTATAGGGGGTGGTTTAACGTTGTAAAAATTAGAGCGTCCATATACGGACGCCCTAATTCAAAAGACGCTCTAATGATAGCAAATCAACAATGTATGGGGCCCGTAAAGGTAGTGGGATGTATATATATATATATATATATATATATATATACCTTATGTACATAATATACTCATTCGTACTAATACTAACAACCAGATACATACATAATGCATCATTCACAAAACCTTATTATATACTCGTTGAATAACCAGACAATTTTTATTTATTTATAGAAATTTTTATGGATCTTATACAATTAATAAATTATGCTGTACATATATTTTATTCCACCTCGTAAAGAGTGTGACTCGTGCTTCGAGGAGGGTTGCATTATTTCTAATTATTAGGTATTTATCTATTTTATTTACATCTAAACCAGGGGTGCTCAGACTTGAACCATCGACGATCGACCATAAATTTTTTAGGTGGCAAGCGATCGACTAGGTAAAAATAAAAGACAAAATTTATAAATTATTTATATCTTATTAGGTAATTACAAATATATACATCATCGACGTAGGATCACGACAGGGACGACTTTGAGGACGAGACGACTGTACGCCAAGCATATCGCAGGCGGCGTGGAAGAGAAACAGCCCGAACGGCGAAGTTCTCGCGCGCAGGTTGAAACGCGTTTGTTATTTGGAATTAAATAGAATCTCCCTCGAATTCCAAATAATATATGTTAAATCTTAAATTAACATCGATTATTCTATCAGATAATTGAACATTAAATGTTCGTTACTAAATTAATAAAT
>OX388306.1:28123596-28269837 GCA_947579605.1 Athripsodes cinereus | reverse complement strand
ATATATGTAAATTTAACACATGAAACTACCATATAAGGCTTAGAAAAGACAACGTCACCTAATTCGGTAGTACCCCGGACGGGACTTGAACCCGCATCCCTTAACCTTGTCGCGAGGAGTGCTTTGTCCAATTAAGCTACTGGGCGACTTGCCGAAGGCTCCGATATTCTCTCTTATAAACCCGATGGCAGCTTCATGTGTAGGTATTGTTCTGAGATACCTAGTATGGGTACCACATGCTGGATACTACCATCTATAGTCAGACAGGATTATACCTATCATGAACTCTCTAGGTACGATTCCAGAGACATCTATTTATATTCTAATATCATTTTTGGTTCGCATCCTTGCTGTTAGCTTTGATGCGAACCTAGATGTCGCTAGTGTCAATGAACTATTTTCTCACTGAGCAGGTGAGTCGACATGTATGTTTATCGATGTATTTTTACAATTGAACCATTGTATGAGGTCATATATGTAAATTTAACACATGAAACTACCATACAAGGCTTAGAAAAGACAACGTCACCTAATTCGGTAGTACCCCGGACGGGACTTGAACCCGCATCCCTTAAACTTGTCGCGAGGAGTGCTTTGTCCAATTAAGCTACCGGGCGACTTGCCGAAGGCTCCGATATTCTCTCTTATAAACCCGATGACAGCTTCATGTGTAGGTATTGTTCTGAGATACCTAGTATGGGTACCACATGCTGGATACTACCATGTATAGTCAGACAGGATTATACCTATCATGAACTCTCTAGGTACGATTCCAGAGACATCTATTTATATTCTATTATCATTTTTGGTTCGCATCCTAGGCAAGGATGTCCAATCCAACAGCTTACTCAGTAAACGCCAACTCCTCGACGGGTGAAGACGTACACTCATTGCCTGATGATGGAATCTCCAATGATTCCGAAAGCTCGCGAACAAAAACTTCGACGCGACGTATCCGTAAAGAATATACAATCACATATTCCTCGTCGCGAAAATCTATTTCAAAACATATATATATATTGATTTAAGCGTAAGGAAGAACCTTACTAAAGCCTTGGTATGGAGCATTCTGCTTTATGGTTGTGAGACGTGGACCATCGACCAAGAGTGAAAGCGGACGGTTGGCGGCCTTTGAGATGTGGTGCTACAGACGCATGCTGAAGATCCATTGGTCGGAACACGTCGAAAACGAAGAAGTATTAACCAGGGTAGGCGAAAAAAGGCAACTTCTTAAAAGAATAAGCCAACAGCGAGCTAACTGGATAGGCCATAACATCAGGCACCCAGGACTACTCATCACCATCGCGGAGGGTAAGACCGAGGGGACAAATGGCAGAGGCCGACCAAGAGATGCGTATATGGACCAACTGAAGAGGGACATGAACTGTGGCTCATACGTAGAGCTGAAAAGACTGGCTGAGAATAGGGTGGAATGGAGAAGAAAATCCAAACTCGTTGCAGACCAATCCAACGGATTGTAACCAATATATATATAGATAATATACCCTCAAAAGATTCCACACATGGAGGTTTTTGGTCGGCCAGCCCCTCAGGCTGCCCACTATGGCGCCTCCGGTATGGACAAAATTTGTGTAGTGTAGAATTCGGATAAATGGAAGTCCCCAGACTTCTGCGCTATCCGGGTGGTCGGTGGGTCTCCTTCAATGTATAGATAATATACCCTACAGAATTGTTATTTTTAATATAATTTTCATTCTAGAAAAGGTCCCCCACTGTTTTCTGCATGATTCCGAGTGTCTTGTACAAACCTCACGTTTAAGGCGATCAACACCTACTAATCAGCAATGAGGCATACCAATCCACCCTGAATGATTTATTTTTTTATTGGCGCCGAGAGGATAGCATATATGACAAGCAATTGATCCGCTATTTATACCATATAATTATGGGATATGCCGTGATGATATAGTATTAGTAATAATAAAACCTTTTATTAGGAAAATTG
This sequence comes from Athripsodes cinereus, assembly GCA_947579605.1. NCBI lineage: Eukaryota > Metazoa > Arthropoda > Insecta > Trichoptera > Leptoceridae > Athripsodes > Athripsodes cinereus. Next base: position 28,267,871 of record OX388306.1, on the reverse strand, counting down.
TTGCATTAGTAGGGTATGCTAGTTAAACACAAAGAAGAATCAGGGTTCTGACAATGAACTAGTTCTGAAGGGTCTTTGCCATTTATCAAGATAAATACTGTAAGTATTTTTTTTTCATTTAAAAATAAACTTTCATTATTATGAAATTCATTATATATATTATTCATCATTATAGGTGCCGGCAAACTCCCCTTTCACGACGCAAGCTTTTAGCTTACTGTGGAAGGTGTATAAAGTTGTATTTGGGTTTATAACAAAACCCAGATATCTTTAAAAAAAAATATGAGATTTCATTTTTGTCATTTGGTCCAACATCCAAATTGTGGTGGCAAGTCTCATGAAATTGATTTTTGTAGCTTTTTATTTATTACCTACTTCTGAAATCTACATACCGGCTTATCAGATGATGTCGTTGATAGTTAGATGTAATAAAAAAAATTATTTCATTGCAATGATGAACCTGTAACCTGTTATCGTCGATAAAATCTTTGTACGTTGACTGCATGAGTAGAGTGAGGGCTTGTGAGAGTCTAACAGAAGAATTCCCCATTGGTATAGGCTTGAGGCAGGGCTGTCCGCTGTCCCCGATTCTTTTCACGATATATATGGATTGGATGAACAGAAAGAGCGAAACTCCTGATCAAATAACAGTGGGTAATGTGAATCTGAAAACACTGTTGTTTGCTGACGATATAGTAAGACTAACTTCATCTCAGAGTGGTATGCAAGAATGGTTGAGTAGTTTCGAGTCGGTTGCAAATAGAGCTGGCATGAGTATAAGCACAACTAAATCGGAAGTAATGGTTATAAGCCGAGAAGAAGTGCAGTGTGCGGTACATGTGAACGGGGCCCAACTCAAACAGATCTCGACATTCAAATACCTGGGAGTGGAGTTCTCAGCAGATGGTCGACAAACAGCGTGCATAGACAAGAGGATTGTGTCGGCAGGAAATGTGCTGAAAGCGCTTAAAAACCCGATAATACGTAAATCCGAGCTGACCCAACGGACGAAAATGGCCATATTTAAGACAATATACCGCCCTATCCTCACATATGGACACCAGATTTGGATGCTCACAGAGAACGTGAGATCAAGGTTACAGGCAGCAGAAATGCGGTTCCTCAGGGGAGTGGCTGGTGTGTCATTGAGAGACCGTATAAGGAATACGTATGTTCGTGAGGCTCTCAAGGTAGAACCAGTACTCCTGCATATAGAGAGGTCGCAGTTGCGATGGCTGGGTCAAGACAGACTACCACTTAGATCTTTGGAGGCTGTGGGAGAGGGCAGAAGACCGGTAGGCCGTCCTAGAAGAAGCTGGCAAGGGCAGGTGTCAAACTTGTGTGTTGAAAGGTTTGGTTTGGAGTGGCCAGAGGTCCTGGAAGCAGCAGTGGACAGGGATCTCTGGAGGAAGTACCTAGGCGCAATGGGCCCCCGACCACACTAGGACAAGGGGAAAAAGATGTATGTATGTATGTATGTATGCAATGATGAAAACGGATGATTCTATTTAAGTGATGTTTAACAGTCCTTCACCATCTCAAGGGCGGGTGCTAGTAGTACCTGTAGTCTTTAAGTCTCTGAGCTGGAGATTAGTTGGTTGATCCTCATCATATCTCGTAGGCAATTTCATTGGACAGGTTTGGCAATGGCAAAAGTCCTCTTGTAGAAGTAACTATTTATTTATTTTATCACCATTTCTCCCACAAGCATGGCAGTCGGTAGACTAACTGCATGTAATAAATAGGTTAGACTTACTGGCTCTGTGGTTGCAATATCTTCAGGTGCAATATTAAATTCAAGTAGTAATTACGTTCGAACTATCTATCATTCAAGTACGTTCATAAAATATATACAAGTACAGACTCATATATTTATAGTTCAATATTTTTAACATCCACAGTTTTATAGGTGATAAGTTATTATAATTGTTAACACATGTTAGGTATAGGTACTATGATGAAGTACAATACATGAAATTCTACTGAATAGTGTCCTTAAAGTTATTTTAGTTTCACTGAATGCAATTTTTTCCAGTCACACGATATAATTTTACAAAAGTATATGAATAACTTGGCTGTAAAATTTTATTTCTACCCGTTAACGGTTAATTCCAAAGACTTTGCCATTTTTTATTACTCAATAACGTTTACAATGTGCGAGATATAATGGTCTAGTGAGGAATATAAAATTGAAACATTGTTTCCGTAGGTATGTAGGTGAAGCGTGCCAGACCAGACCAACTACGATATTTGCACATAAATAATCTTAATGCAACATTGCAAAGCAAATTCCCTCAAGGAAAGTTAATGGAATTAAAGTAGATGGGAGTGTTTTTACATTCTAATGTTCTCAAACCTAACAGCATATTTCTGTGTTTATACAATAAATATTCTTACTTGTTTTTAGTTGAAATAATATTTCAACTAAATATTCTCGTATTATTTTTATCTTATACCTATTTATCCTAAATCACTCGCAAACGAGTGGATGGCCTTGAGAAGAATAGAATAGAATACCTATTTATCTTGAAGATACTTCAATTATATAAAAATAAATAAATAAAAATGTATCTTATTGAAAGCATAAAATGTATTGTCAAAAAATAATTTGTGAACGACAGTTTGATGGTTTAAATAATTTTATTGTTTGTTTTTTAAAAGAATAAATTAATGATGCTGGAGAATTTGCCCCAGTGCACGAACCAGGCTCAATTCTGGGACGGGTATTTGACCAAATAAATTGATGACGTATTATTTATCATTAGAATTACGTTTGAGCCATTACGACAGAAATATTTGTTTTAGTTTATTTTATACAAGCGGTCCGCACCGGCTTTGCGCGGGTAGATAGGTATTTAAAAAAATAGTTTTAGTATGTAAGGATCCCTAATTTTTTTGAAAATATAATATAGTCTATGTCACCCAGGGATAGTGTAGCTTCCCAAAAGTGACAGAAATTTTCAAATCGGTTCAGTAGTTTCAGAGCCTAGCAATGCAAACAATCAAATCTTTCCTCTTTATAATATTAGTATAGAATACTTGTATCAATAACGAGAATTTTTTTTTAAATAATTTGATCCAAGGAGCATCCGGGAAAGATTGATCTTACACTCTATAACGTAAATTTTCGATTATCCTATAAAAGACAGGCGTGCGAACATTAAAGATATTTTACATTTTAAATTCAGAGATGAAGTTTGCCATCAATTCTGAATGTCCTATTTGTTGTTGTCAGATTGCAAATTAATTACACGCAGCTGGTCTGCTGGCTACCACACTTCTTAGATTTGCCATGATTGTATATAGTAAAAGAAACAGGATTTAATTTATGACACACAAATTCACATATTTTAATATTTATTTAGAAATAATAACATCAAACACCTTTTTATTAGTATATGACAAAATAATTAAATGAATCAAAAATATAATAACATAAGTTTTCAATACAAATCAGCTTTAACATTCTTATTCCAAAGAAATTTAACATCAAGATACTTTAAAATTACAATTGGAAAAATAAATTCGTTTCTATATTGAAGAGAAAAAGTCAAAAAACTTTATATAAAATATCATTATACCTATAACACATAATTTTTTAACATCACAACAAATCGGTATCATATTCATACTTAAATGTTTCAAATTGAAATTTGCAAACAAAAGATAAATAATATTCCCCAATATTGATGTGCTCTTTATGAAAAGAAATATTTAAATAATTGAAAAGAAATGACTAAGAGGATTAAATTACAAAGATATCAGTGAAAGATAAAACGTGTTTATCAATACAAGAATAATATTTGTTTTATTAATAAATTCTTTATTCAACGATTATTCATAGACAACAGTTAATGTTATATAATACCTATTTATATTAAAACGCGACACTGTTCACTAAAAATCAAAAAATGTTTTTTTGATGGTTGTATTATCGAAAAGTAAAATCTATTAATATAAACGATTTCTTGATCAATAAAAATGCTGTCATGTATTTATTTGATCTTTTATTACTTATGTACAGTATTTTAATAATTTTATTTCAATTTATAATAGAAAACCAAAAAGAAAAAATATTATTAAATTTCTCGATGATATGTTCAAGTATTCTGAATCTGAAACATATGTAATACGAAGGTATTGTGGTAATAACATAAATTACCATATACTTGTAACGTAAAAATTCAACAATACAGTTAATCTACAAACATTATTAACAATTAGTTTGCTTAAAAATTCTTAAGTACATTTTGCCAACCTAACACAGAACAAATACAAAGTATTTAAATATATTACACGGATCCTTAGGTTTGATGTAATTATTTCACATCTATTTAATAATAGAGTACAAATACATTTAATTTCTACATATTTTAATGTTAATGTGAAATAACTTATAAAATATTATTCATACGAGTACACTTACATCTATCACAGACAGTATGAGATCCTATATATTTATAATAGGTACCTGTTTTGATTTTTAAATGATATTATTTTCATAACGATTTTCATTATAAAGTACGTAAAATAATGTTTCGTGGAGCAACCGACAAAGAACAGATCTCCCTGTATTTTTCAACAGTTTCCCAGTATACTGTAAAAGTTCAATTCAACAACTTCATTTCGGCGATGAGGTATAGGCCACCTATCTTGAATGTATTAACTTTTGTAAGCACTGAGACGACTTGTCTGTTTATTACGTACAGTTGATCTGCTGACATTTGGGAAATGCCGTAATGGTATGAATGAAATTGTTGAACATAGGTATTTAAATTCAATTTTGTATTTGAAAATGTGTGTGCATAATGCAAAGGGATACATTAATACATTAACCTAAATAGTGAACGAGTCATATAGAATTATTGTTCTGCTGTAGCCGGGAAACCAGCAATATATAGAAAAAAGTCTTCATTAAATTCTATTATGATTTTGTAAACGAAACAATAAGTTCATCTTTCTCCTTCCAATCAGCTATGAATGTATACTTCTTTGTATTAATGATTTTAGTATTTTCACAAAAGTTATTTATACCTGTGAAGTTAAAAATTATTAACGTTGCTATTTTATTATCTGGAATAAAATGCCAAAATGTTTGTTATGTCCAATATCTTTTAAATTTGTATGAAACATGTGATTTTTCTTTAATGTAATTCAAATATAATAATATTTCTTGAACAAAGAAGTAATAAATAAAGAAAACTTATGGAATTTTCTTAAACAGATAACACTGAAGTCTAATTGATTAGGTTTTTAGAAACAAATTTGTATATTAATTAATTTTCTACATTACATTTATTTACTATTATAATATTAATTTAATAATAAAAATATGTAAATAAATAAATAAAAAAAGTATATATAAGTTAAATATTCTCATAAATGTCTTTTAAATTGCACAATAATAATAATTAACTTAAATAAAATAAAAATATAAAAAGCTGATATACTTGTATAAGTACGTATCTACATAATGGAAAAACTTTTGTTTTAGATTTAAATGAGATCATAAAATTATATATAATAATTGATCAAGTTTTATACACTGTACATAAGATTGATACTCTTTTACATTTAAATATATAAAAAAAATACTTATTTTTTATCAAGCATCTTCTTTTCCCCATGTATCCTTATGAATTATTTTTTAATGACTAGAATACAATAATATATGTAAAACACTTTACTATCTTTTGATTTTTAATAATACTTATAATATTACAACAGTGTAAAATTACAATAAAATTGAATTGTAAAACTCGTATGGATGTCATTTTATTCAGTTTGAAGAGTTTACGATATTTAACATGCGTATTATAATAATACTACGGAATGTTTCTTGTTACTCATATTGAAATAATTTGAATAATAAAAATATAAGGGTGTTTATTTTACTATCATAATCCTCATGATTTGGTATATTACATCAAATAGTTATTAGAAAAGTGTGATGACTGTGTTTTATTTGGATCATCTTTGTGAAATTTCTCCAAAAAGAATTTCTCTTTGAAAATAAATATACACTTTTCACTTTCACATCGAAACACTAATTAATTTAACTTTGAAGCAGTTTTTTTTAAATACTCAACGGTCATGGGTGTCTACCCGATGTTTCAAATCAATATTAATAGTGAAAGTAAACGGTATTTTTTTTTTTTTTTTTTATCTTTAATTCATTACTTAAATTGAAAAAAATCTAAGGTCAATAGTAACTAATTCATAATTCACTCGATGTGGGGTGCTTTGTCTTAAAAAATAAACATAGTTAATAATTAATCGATTTTGATAATTCGAGTAACAATTTAAACTACATACATTAAACGTACAATTTATGTAAATTAATTCAGGAATTTACTTTATATACAAATGTGCTCAAGATGTTGCATTAATAAGGAGTGAGTGTATTGCAGGTAGATCCAAGTAAGTTAGGTAACTAAAACTGTTACATAGTAATTTGGTAATGAATTAAAATAAATCTTATATACAATTTCAGTAGACAAAATAGAAATAGACATAATAATAGGAAACAAGACAGCAGGAGGTTTTAATCTAGAAATGTTCAAGCCAAAGATACAGAAATCAGACTATGTACATACGTAATATGTATTATGTAGATACTATGTGAAATATGAAGATCAGATATTATTCTCGTCAACCAATTATGTGATCTTCTACTAAAAATTATAAACAAATCACTTAGATTATTTGAACAAATAACAAATACTAGATAAGATCTTTCTATGCTCTCAAATTAGTAAGAATTTAATACAGTACGAGTATATTATGTATTTATTTGTCATCACGTTACCATTTACAAGACATTTATTAAACATTTTATACGTTGGCGTAAAACGATTCATATATATACAAGTATAAATCTATATTTCGAAGTAAAAATAATAAAATAACACCGACGTGAGATTAAAATAAAGGCAAAAAAAAATGTCTGTTATTTTAGATTCATATGTCATAAAAAATGTAAAAATCAGACCAAAAAATATCTCAGGATTCAAGAGGACATAAACATATCGTCATTACATATATAATAACGCATGTATATATTTTGACTTTTTTTTTAATTAACGGTCCATTATGACATTAAAATCACTTTTAAAATGATTCTTCGTATCAAATATTAAATTTTAGTATTTTAAAAATAATGTCACATGCGAATGAAAAGTTCAAACAACAATTTCCCGATGAACAGTTTTTTAAGAGCATGCGTCAATAAAAATGTTGACGACGTGACCACTTTATTAATATAATTGAATTTTCCTTGAATATACACCACGAAGCGAAGATTCATTCAAAGTTTTTATTCAACACCATGAACTTAGACCAAAGGTTCCTGTGATAAATAACAATAATATTTACTAATTAGTAATACCTAGGCTGTATAAAAACTCATTCAATAATATCAACTGGTTGTATTTACACACATCATACACGCATCTATCTACATTGTAAAGTATCTAACTTACTTTTAATTCATGGGTAGTAGATACCTGCATTAATATTTACATTTGTATAAAATTTAAGTACAGATATTCAGTACTTATGAATGAAGCTTACCTAGTGCACACATTCCGCATCTAGTTTCACCATTATAATATCTATAGCCAATGGAAATCCAATTTCCATTAAGTAGAAAAATTATTATAGTGGTAGAGGTCGTAAAAGATTCACAATAAACACATGCTATAGTAGTATAAGTGTCTCCTTAAAGCTATCTTTTAATGCTATTCTTTGCTGTGGCACCTTTGTTTGTAATGTAACACCCATCTTGATTGTTTCCATGTCCAGACTTTAAATTGTTGTCCATATTCTTAAGCAAATACGATGTGCTATTTCCTTGCTTGTTTCCGGAACCCTCGAAGGATGTGACCATCACCGAATCTGTGAAAATTACAAAAACATAATTAAATCAAACAAATATGTAATACCTTATACCTATAACAGTTTATTCTAAAAACAGATATAAAAGGTATACCTACAAGGTATGTAGGTAATAAGACAATAAGGCAACGTCGTATTTACATTATATTGTTTGCACAAGTACCTACCTATTCTCTGATCGAAATTGTTTGCACCTTATTTTACCGTAAATTAGTATTAATTGATACCCAATTTAATTTCTCTCAAGAAAAGCAAAGAGCTTAAACAAAGTAAAAATATTTTTGTACAACAAAGTAAGTATTTGACTCAAAGCCTTGAAAATATTTAAATGAAATTATTTTCACCTATTCCATGTAAATAAAATCACTAGGCTACGCTCTGAGCGTATTTTACTGGTTTTCTGTAAAAATCGTTTATTGTATGAAATGTAGCACAGTAACTTAATGTTACGAAAATTTATGGTACCATTGAACAATATAATAAAGCATGTAGAAACTTCCAACTTATTTATAATTTGGAAGTATATTATCAAATTATATTCCTGTTAGTATTTTGCAGACAGAAGTGACGCTAGAAGTATTGGTTTATTTGAGATAAAACTATCGATAAATAACTTTATTTTGAAACTTCATCTTCATTGAAAAAATCATAATGGTAACTTATTTATCATACCAAGAGATATTTACGATATAAGCCTTTTTCATGTTAAAACTTTGTATACATACAATACCTACATGTAAACAAAGAAATGATTGTTTTTTAAAAATGTATACATACAATACCTACATGTAAACAAAGAAATGATTGTTTTTTAAAAAAAGACAAAGCAATTAGACTACTAAAAACATAAGTTGAAGAAACAAAGTAACAACATTAATCAGGCATAAAATTATAAAATAAAGTACCTATAAAATTGTCACAAAGTTTGGTCAAGATATTAATAAAAGAAATCTTAGTGGTAGGTATAAAAAATGACAAATATTAAAGGACAGTAAAAAATCATAAATTTATGTCAAATGGTTGAAAGACCAAACCTAATGAAATAGTAAGGTAAACGAATAACAATAAAGTAGGTATGCGATTATATTATAAGCATCAATATATTATTTATTTATTTATTTATTTATTAACAATTCACGGCGCTAGCCTTTTACATGTTATACATTTACATACATAGTTCATATGATGTATATACAAGTGTAGAATATTAAGACACAACAATCATAATAAAAAATAAAATAAAAAACACAAAAAAAGAACAACACAACTATATATTATATAATATATAATACATCATCATATTATATATTAAGCACATTTTTTTAAAGATATATCTGGGTTCTGTGATAAACCCAAATATAACCTTATACACCTTTCACAGTAAGCTAAAAGCTCGTGTCGTGACAGGGAAAGGAAAGGGAAAGTTATTTCTTTAAAAAAGTTTTGTTACAGTATGTTATCTATATGTAAATTATTCAATAGCTTATGTTACGAACATCTATTTGAATCAATTATAATGGAGTTGGAAGAAGCTTATTTAGTTTAAAAGTAGTTGCACTGTAATTATTTCATTGTACTCGTAAATACTTTTGTATGCACATTGTATGATACTGTACTCCATATTATTAAGCAAATATATATTGCCTATGTAAAGTTGGACTTGAAAAGCTAATAAAAAAGCAATGGAATTAAAATAAATTTAAATTAAAGACTGTATTACTTTCACTATGAACAATATTTGACTTTTGGGTAGACACCCATCATCAGTGAAAATTGTTCATAGTGAAAGTAATAGAGTTTTTTATTGAATAATTCTAATAAAATGAACTTTCACAAAGATATTCCAATAACTAATCAATCACTAACAAAACAGGTATACAAATACTATACTATACTATACTATACTATACCCTCACGCCGTATCCCAAGTGGGGTAGGCAGAGAGAACGGAACGCCACACAGATCTATCTTTACACACTTCCTTCGCTTCCTCCACATTCATACAGTTTCTCATACACGCACGTCGATTCCTCTTACTCAACACGCGGCCGTCCTTGAGAATTTGATCCACGTGATCAAGCCACGTGGTTCTCGGACGTCCGCGCTTCCTCACACCTTTTCTTTCAGACAAGTATATCCTCTTTGTCATTCTTACTTCGTTCATTCGTTCAACGTGTCCAAACCACCGTAGTTTATTCACGCGCATTCTGTCCACAACACTCTTCTTGCATCCGCTCATTCTTCTAATATCCTCATTCTTCACTCTATCACGCAGCGTTTTACCAACCATTCTTCTTAACGATCGCATCTCCACTGCATTTATTCCACTTTCGTCCTTCTTCAGCCACGTCCATGTCTCGCTTGCATACGTAAGTGACGGTACCAGAATGGTATTGTGCACCAGCATTTTAGCCATGTTCGACACATTGCCATTGCTGACAATGGGTCGAAGTGCACCGTTCACTCTAGCACCGGCCACTTTCCTTCTTTCAATGTCCCTATCGCATCTTCCATCCCTCGTAAACATACTTCCCAAATATACATACTCACTTACTTGCTCCAAACATTCGTCACCAACTTTAATCTCGCAAATCGTTTTTTCATTCTCTCTTTCAAAAACAAGAACTTTCGTCTTCATAACATTCATTTTCAAACCATTCAAATTGCAACTATCATACACACACGTAACAATCTCTTGTAAGTCCCTTTCACTCTCAGCCATTAACACCAAATCATCTGCGTACATCAATGCATTCACCCGAAACCCATTCAGCTCGACACCAACATCCATCTCTTTCACAGGTCGCATACAGTATCACCATCTCTATCACCAGTCGCATACAGTCTGGTATACAAATAACAATAAAATAAAATAATACCTACTTAACAAAATAAAATAAATCATTTTAAAACTACCGTTAGATGAATTTTCATCAACAACTCAAATGAAGATTATATTTTTCACGAAAGGCATGCGAAAGGAAATTTCATGTAGTTGTTTGTAATCATATTTACGAATGTTTGGAATCAAAAAACTTTACTAATACCACTTTTTAGAAACTTCCACAACGTTACCGCCAAATCAATAAATAATATGTTTGTAATCAATTTACAGTAGGTAAAGAATGAATAAATAAATAAATAAAATGACAATGAGTTTATATTATCCAAAATTTATTCTATTTCTGTTGAAAAAATAAAACTTAAAATTAAGTAAAGTTTTCGGATGTGCATAAATAAAAGTGGAAGAAATATATTTGGGTGATTTCATGTGGCGTATTGAGTAAGAAACCATTATAAAATGTGTGGATGTGATAGAAGTAAAGTAATCCGTAAAAAAGTTAAATCCCACCCAATGTGCCTCTCAATTTGCCTCTGTAAGCCTACGATATAACAGTCGTTATATTGAAATTACAAGGAATATATAAATTGAATACTTTGATCAAACATTGTACAGTTGCTTTAAACAATTCCATAGGATTCTACTGGATACCTACAAAGATTAATGTTACATAACACAATAAAAATATACACAACCTATTAAAAGATATTGATAATATTTCATGATAACACGTGTTCTGGGTGTAGATAGTATCTATTATGACACAGTGGAAGATACATTTTAATCTCGATGCCTTGAAATAAACATTTTATGTACACACTCTGGTGTACGTTATAATAGCCATATTTCACGTGTCGTTTGACAGAACAAAAAACGAGTAATTTCATAACGAGGGTTTCAAGTGTCGTAATATTTTCTATGTACATGTTCTGAATTTTTCACAATATAGGGATGTATGGGAGATTCAAACCGTAATAAGTTTTAAAAAATACGAAGAATAAAATGAGGTTAGTTTACTTTTTTGAGAATAGCGGCATTACAATACAAATTAATAACAAAGGAGATTATATAGTAAGGGTGGGCATGTTTTTTTATATCCATCATTCATCCACACTTGTAATGGACTCACTCTTAAAAGCTTCCGAAGTTATAATCCTTTGAGATCTGTAGCTACCTCCCACGTGCGTATCCTGAGTGTGTCTTCTGTATGTTGAATTGAAGCTGGTCTCCAAGGCCTGAGATCTTGAACGACGAGAACGACTGCCTCCAACTGGTCGCTGACAGCAAAGATACCGATTGAAGTGTTGTCGAAAAACTCCACTCACACAGTATAGGGTAATTGGGTTGACACAAGAATTTAAAAAGCTGAAAATCACGGAAATAGAGAGCAAAATATTAGTATGAACTTACCTTAAATTATAAAGATATATATTTTTAAATTGGACTCTACAGGTTGTGATGATCCTACCTATTTTAAACCATTCTAAGCTCCGAATTTGCAACATCCTAGCTTCTAAACTATACCTACTGTAATAAATGATTCCCAAACTAGAATTTTCATTCCTATCCGACTAGCTAAGAATTGTATGAATTTTCGCATTGTTGCAAATATACGTACGAAATATCGCATTCCTAATTGAATTAATTAACGAATTTTGGCCTTTCGTGATCGTCTATATTTATCTATTAACTATTTTCGTAGATTTGGACCCAGTACGTTGTGTTTTGCCGATAATTTTACCTACGTTGTGTATTTTTAAAACGCAAATTAAGTCACCTGAAATATACATTTCAATAATCAAAAAGAACAACAAAATCACAAAATCAATAAAACAATTTAAACATGAATTTTGATACATATTATTAACTCTGAGATCAACTTTGACGTCAGATCACTTACCTTGAGATACTGTAAAATAACATAATAAAAATAGTGCATAATAAAACATAAAATACAACTTAACAATCATTATAAAATAAATTCAAATAATATTATTCTATATCATTACGAGAATGTTGTATGGTAACTGGTTGCCGATCTATGTCCCTACATAAGATAACCATTTCATAGTTTCTATAGCCGATGTATGTACATATGTTCTACAACATACCTACTAATTCGTTGCGTCGTAAAGGACAGTGGCGCACCCAAAAACATAACTTTATTACTTTTGAATATTAATTAAATTTCAACACGATTGCTATGACATCATTTTCAGAGACTAACTACCATGTTAGTGCATGGAAAGCATGCTGTGTCCATGCTAAAGGAGCGCCACCTTCGCTCCCTCACGTCTCAAAACTCGCCATGCCGTACTTTGAGCCCGAGTGCACTAATCTACACCCCGAATATATAAAATAATATATAATATGTATACTCATTTGAACATGCAGCTATATATATAATAAGAATAATTATAAATATATGTTAAGAAGCTTTGTCTAGGACCCTGGCGGGAAACGGGGCAAGACCCATATTGACCCTTGTCTCAAAAGCTGAATCGAAGAGATAGGAGCAGGGCTTGCTAACGGTACACCTACATTTCGAAGCAGGATTAGGACTGGAATTGTTAGTATATAGTATATGTTTCTACAAAGTACATAATACGTCTCGTGCATAATTGTATAATAATAATGATAAATATGTGGTTACGAATAGATCAAACCCACACTATAGACACAAGGTAGCTAGTCTAGTGTCGATAGGCAGAAGGGATCCATATCCATAAGGTAATCTCGACAAGATTTAGCTATAAAAGACTACATATTTATGGTGAGGTGAATTTAGGTATCATGTAAGTCAAATAAAAATATTTTAAGACCAATAAATACATAAATATTACTTATGATTAGTGTCATGCAAAATATCAAATTTGTTCCTTCCATGATATCGCAGCAATTACAGCATGTTGAATAAGTAGAAAAATCCAGTAAGTTCGGAGACTACAATGACATTCGATGATAAAATATGTAATTAAATTAATAATCAAATAATATCCTGCTCAACAGACAACTTCTCTCCAAACTGCATAATCTTTCGTTATGGTAAAATAAATTAAATGAAAATATAATATCGGTACGCCACTGCCATCGGTCTAGTTGTAGGTGTGTCGGGCGGCGCTATATAAAATCGGTAACAAGTACATACATACATACAAATATACTGAAAATAAATGTACATATAACAAATAATTCCTTTGTTTTCAAAATCTGTAAAATTAAATAAATCCTTGTGTACGACGACTACTTTGTAGACAACAATATCCTTCTAAATATCACGACACCTAGATATAAATAAATTAATAATATTGAAAAATCTTATCTTATGACAGCTGGCAGGATCACGGATTTTAAAATGTTAATTAAAAGTAATTTAGGATGATCTATATATATTCCCAAATGTGGAAATATCACTAAAATATAGTGTACTAACTACTATGAAGGTGGGTAAATAAATATTAAAATATATCGAATTCAAACACTGAGATTAATATGATTGAGTCCCACCTCTCCTAGGCACAAAACTAAACTGCCCAGAGTAATAAGTACTCTGTCTTCAGACCCTGAAAATGTCGACCCAAAGCAACAAAAAAAAACTACATCCATCTCTTCCTGACACACACCGAAATATACCTGCCTCTGTCTCCTACATAGCTAGTTGTGTTCAACAACCACTTGAGATTAAACTAAGTTTCATTCCTATATTAATTACCTACTACAAATATTCGATCTAGGTATATGAAAATAATATTTACAATCTTGTATATATTCATTTCATCACATCCCCCCCTTGTGATCATGCTGAAGACAAAATGGATGAGGCATTATCTCACAAACAATTTTTTTTTATTTTCTAATTATTTTTCATAATTATTTAATTCCAACTTTCGAGTCCGCCCCTGTTTATTCCGATAGGTCATAGGTACCTCGCCAACTGTGTTCCTCTATTCATGTCATCAATAATAATAGTACAACCCCAATGCATCCACTTGAGAAATACTCGCTCAATATTATTGCCCTAACATAACATACTATTTATTTTATTATTTTGTGTTTCGTTATTATTTTATGTCGTCACATCTACAGAACATAAATATAATAATAACAAGATTGTTCTTATACTTTAATATCCAAGTTGCATTTTGTTAAAATTCCTTTTCATGTAATCACACATCATTATAATTATTCATAGTCGTTGTGGTTCTTTATAGTCCATATATGCATTCTTCAGGGTGATCCAATTCGCTGGTAACACCAATCCTGTACTACTAGCCAGATGTCTCATATCCATGATTCCTTTGCTGATGCAACCAGTAGTCCTGCAGCACACAACTGATACGCAAATCGTCCTCTCCGTACCGACACAAATTCAAGACATTCAAAAACGGCGGCAAACCTCATCGTATCCAAGATGCTAAATGTCTTAACTTCCTAAAACACCCGTCCTCCCACAGGGCACCCGAAAACTCACGGAAAAAGTGGGAGACCAACTCTCCACCGGCAGCTCATACTAAATAACCATTCATCTCTCAGCACCATCACGCTGCGTCTCAGATGGGGTAGACAGAGAGAACCGAACGCCAAATCCCTCCATCTAGGAATACGTCCTTCGCTTCCATCACTGCCATACAATTTCTCACACAACGCATACCGATTTCTTCCACTCAACACGCGGCCGTCCATAAGAATTCGATCCACGTGATCAATCCACATAATTCTACAAGTAGTGCAACATCCTCCCGCTAACCAGCAAAATGTGTGATAATATGTCGACAAAGTGCCTAAATAATATCAAACGCAAACAGCTAACTCGAAATACCTATAATTACGTAAATTAAATCACCTATAATAATACCACAAATAATTTAAAAGGAAGATAACGTACTATGTTCTTGAACATCCAGGGGTAAGTGGTGGGAACCCCTCCCTCAATGTGTTTACGCACATTCACGCATATAAGATACAGAACACAATATTTAAACGAGTTGCATTGACAATATCTACATAATACATCCCAATATGTTATTCTATAATAGGTATATAGAATTACCCTCGTCTCCAATATAACAGTCACCTAATGTATATACCTACATATTAAGTATATATAAATTAATCGTCCTCATTCATTTCAAAAGTCCTGAAAAAAAAACACTTATCTATTTCAAACTATCACACACACAAATAAATATAATACACACAACTGTAACTCCATATGCACATATCATAGTATTCGTTCCACTTGTAAAATAATATTAAAACTAAACACTTCATAATTCACATTTAAGGGAAATAACTTCACTCTAACACTATTGAATAATAATATTATAATATTTGACACCACAATTTAAAATTATAACACACTAAATAGTTTATTCCATTTGTGACATCTATAGATCCACAAGCGATTCTCAAACTTGTACATCATAGCGTTGTCCTTTCTTCTCAAATTACTTCTCTTCAGCGACTTATGTTATTGCACACCACTCCTTTTCGAGTTGACAGAGATGATCCAATGCTACGCAATCTTATCTATCACCCTTCTGGTTTCCAATTAAATTTGTATCATTGCTATATACAAACTTCTTTCTAAGTTTCCTTGCAAGTAAAACATGTTGTTATCCTACCAACAGATATTCAACCTAAATACTTTTTATATAACTTCGTATACTTTATGTCTCAGATTTCCTTGTCCCATTCAGACAATATCATAAAATCAGTCCTACAGTATAAAACCCACTGATTGTATAGTAATAATAATAATAAAAAAGACGATTTGTATTTGGCGCTGCTCCATGGTCCCGTTAGGTACTACAATATACCGTATAGTTTTTTGTCATTCCAGTAATAATATTATTTCCTATCTCGTTCTTGGTTTAAAATAATATAACGTTTTAATCATTATTATATCCTAAGATTCATAGGTTGTACATCTTATTTCTCTATTTGAAGGATATGATGTGTTATATCAGCGAACGCCAGCCTCTTTTCTTCTTAGAACATTTCCATAAATTCGTTTCTTCTTCCAGTCCTCAATTTTGAAATGATAGATACCACCTTTCAGGGTACACAAAGAGTTCCAACGTTTTCCAAGCCCCGGACTCTGGAATGCCCCCCCCCTGGTTTAAAAGAGTATGTTTTCCGTGTAGACTGTCTCTCTCCTTAGCCGATCATCCCCCCTCCCCTAGCCTGTTAGAATGAAGATTCCCTATTTCTTCCAGCTAACCGTTTAACACATAGCCGTAATCATAATCAATAATCATTCGGTTATTGCCTTCTTATCCGCTCCATGCATATATGATGGTACGTCATCCGATAATTTTAAAATCCGGTTTAATATTATTTCAAACTCAATAATATATTCACCATTCATACCTCAACCATAAATTTATTTCACACCCCAAATAATTAACTTGACAGAATTCTTAAAGTTTAAAAACAAAACACTTAAGTTACAAATAAGATGTTTAGACTATATCTCTCAAGCAATAATAATACCCACATATGTACTATAATATCTAAAAATCCTATTAGCTCTAGTCATATACCCATATACATAAAATACACTACACATACATAATATTCACGTTTACTAGTTTGTTTGAAAATATAATATAACATTTTTCTAACACCCAATCTTCTTATGAAAGTACATATTTTTGGTACCTATATACATTATTGAATAAAATAAAGAACTATTCAGGATTTCAACATATATATACCTATCCAATTTTATACCTGAATCACAAGCGCTCTTTATTAGACTATTCATAAGGACATAATTCCGAACGAACTCTTAAGGGTTCACTATTCTTATGCATAATGTAAGATATATACCTATAGATAGCCAAACATAAATATAATATGTTGCCGAACTTGCCTAACACTATAATCCATGGGTAACCAACCCGCGGTTCTCGAAGTAAAATCATCAACCAATTTTCTCACTACATCTTCCAAGAATAGATTTTATCCCCCCCCTCAAAAACCAAACACATTCCTCTGTCCATAACCCAGTTCTACTCCTCAAAACCCATTTATGCTCCCCCCCCCCCCCTCCAATATTCATGATTTTAGTTATTTATCATCGCAAACCCAAAACCCACTTCTACTCCGTAAAACCCAGTTTATGTCTGCAATGACAGACATAATATTCTGGTCCAAGGCACCATTTGTGATGATCCTACCTATTTTAAACCATTCTAAGCTCCGAATTTGCAACATCCTAGCTTCTAAACTATACCTACTGTAATAAATGATTCCCAAACTAGAATTTTCATTCCTATCCGACTAGCTAAGAATTGTATGAATTTTCGCATTGTTGCAAATATACGTACGAAATATCGCATTCCTAATTGAATTAATTAACGAATTTTGGCCTTTCGTGATCGTCTATATTTATCTATTAACTATTTTCGTAGATTTGGACCCAGTACGTTGTGTTTTGCCGATAATTTTACCTACGTTGTGTATTTTTAAAACGCAAATTAAGTCACCTGAAATATACATTTCAATAATCAAAAAGAACAACAAAATCACAAAATCAATAAAACAATTTAAACATGAATTTTGATACATATTATTAACTCTGAGATCAACTTTGACGTCAGATCACTTACCTTGAGATACTGTAAAATAACATAATAAAAATAGTGCATAATAAAACATAAAATACAACTTAACAATCATTATAAAATAAATTCAAATAATATTATTCTATATCATTACGAGAATGTTGTATGGTAACTGGTTGCCGATCTATGTCCCTACATAAGATAACCATTTCATAGTTTCTATAGCCGATGTATGTACATATGTTCTACAACATACCTACTAATTCGTTGCGTCGTAAAGGACAGTGGCGCACCCAAAAACATAACTTTATTACTTTTGAATATTAATTAAATTTCAACACGATTGCTATGACATCATTTTCAGAGACTAACTACCATGTTAGTGCATGGAAAGCATGCTGTGTCCATGCTAAAGGAGCGCCACCTTCGCTCCCTCACGTCTCAAAACTCGCCATGCCGTACTTTGAGCCCGAGTGCACTAATCTACACCCCGAATATATAAAATAATATATAATATGTATACTCATTTGAACATGCAGCTATATATATAATAAGAATAATTATAAATATATGTTAAGAAGCTTTGTCTAGGACCCTGGCGGGAAACGGGGCAAGACCCATATTGACCCTTGTCTCAAAAGCTGAATCGAAGAGATAGGAGCAGGGCTTGCTAACGGTACACCTACATTTCGAAGCAGGATTAGGACTGGAATTGTTAGTATATAGTATATGTTTCTACAAAGTACATAATACGTCTCGTGCATAATTGTATAATAATAATGATAAATATGTGGTTACGAATAGATCAAACCCACACTATAGACACAAGGTAGCTAGTCTAGTGTCGATAGGCAGAAGGGATCCATATCCATAAGGTAATCTCGACAAGATTTAGCTATAAAAGACTACATATTTATGGTGAGGTGAATTTAGGTATCATGTAAGTCAAATAAAAATATTTTAAGACCAATAAATACATAAATATTACTTATGATTAGTGTCATGCAAAATATCAAATTTGTTCCTTCCATGATATCGCAGCAATTACAGCATGTTGAATAAGTAGAAAAATCCAGTAAGTTCGGAGACTACAATGACATTCGATGATAAAATATGTAATTAAATTAATAATCAAATAATATCCTGCTCAACAGACAACTTCTCTCCAAACTGCATAATCTTTCGTTATGGTAAAATAAATTAAATGAAAATATAATATCGGTACGCCACTGCCATCGGTCTAGTTGTAGGTGTGTCGGGCGGCGCTATATAAAATCGGTAACAAGTACATACATACATACAAATATACTGAAAATAAATGTACATATAACAAATAATTCCTTTGTTTTCAAAATCTGTAAAATTAAATAAATCCTTGTGTACGACGACTACTTTGTAGACAACAATATCCTTCTAAATATCACGACACCTAGATATAAATAAATTAATAATATTGAAAAATCTTATCTTATGACAGCTGACAGGATCACGGATTTTAAAATGTTAATTAAAAGTAATTTAGGATGATCTATATATATTCCCAAATGTGGAAATATCACTAAAATATAGTGTACTAACTACTATGAAGGTGGGTAAATAAATATTAAAATATATCGAATTCAAACACTGAGATTAATATGATTGAGTCCCACCTCTCCTAGGCACAAAACTAAACTGCCCAGAGTAATAAGTACTCTGTCTTCAGACCCTGAAAATGTCGACCCAAAGCAACAAAAAAAAACTACATCCATCTCTTCCTGACACACACCGAAATATACCTGCCTCTGTCTCCTACATAGCTAGTTGTGTTCAACAACCACTTGAGATTAAACTAAGTTTCATTCCTATATTAATTACCTACTACAAATATTCGATCTAGGTATATGAAAATAATATTTACAATCTTGTATATATTCATTTCATCACAAGGTACAGGTATATTATGGATAATCGATTACACAAAATACCATCAAATGATTTGTTCGATACCACAATTTTTGAACCCGCTTAGGTACATTAAACTTGCTAAAAAAACAATGTACTTTTGTAAGTCGCTTAGATACAGCGAAAGTATCTGTATCGCTGAATTTACAAGATTTTAATTTTAATATACATCATAATGTAGAAAATATCATATGTAAAAGTTTTACCAGAAACAAAATGCTACAATTCTGAGTGCATGCCACCACTCATCGTAATCGTCCATAGCAGTTGGATGTAGATGAAACCATAGCATAAACACGTGGTAAGGAAGGAAACATGCCACGAATACTGAAACAGAATTAAAAAAATATATATGTACACATATTTCAAGATTTTACCTAGTTGTGTATTTTATCATCCATGTGTCAAAGTCCATATATACAACAAATATTTGTGAAAAATATGTTTCAATCAAGTATTGTCATAAATAAATATAAAAATTGCGGACAAAATTCTCAGAGACAGAAAGAGAAATATTACGATTAGAAACATATGCTACATGGAGGACATCGTAAGATGGAGTAAGAAAAAGAGAGAATTCTGGAGAGATCGGATGATCGGATGGCTGAAATAGAATCGAACATATAGCTGCAAAAACTCCATCTTCAAAAATACTTTTTAGGTCTTATGATTGTCTATTTCATGACATAATAAATATTTAATTAATACGGATTAACTAATACGCACGGCGAAAAAACGGTTCAAGTGACAAAATTGGATTTCGATCTCTTTGTTCTAGTAACATCTTTATTTAATCACTATGTAACCTAAAACTCAGTATCATAATTATTATGTTCTCATGCAATATCTAATAATGAAAAATAATATTATAGCCTAAGAGTAAGAAACTGTGGAAAAAACATAATTCAGCTTTAGTGAAATGATAGTGAAAAAAATGTGAAAAAATATTATTTCATTGATTTAAAAATACCTGTGTATTAAGTTAAAATAAAATGTGCAGGAACCTTAAAATTAAAATTTCTGTATAAAGTAATTTTATATTTTCTATTCTTAAAATTCGAGCGATATCCGATAAAGTTTGAGCGATATCGAGAAGACAGTTAAAATAGGTATACTTTAAAATTCTAATAAAATCCTTGGCAATGTTCTGGATTCGTATTTTTTTGAAAATAAAGCTTGAAAACATTATTATTCGATTCTATTAAGTGTAAAAATTTCAGAATGTTGATACTGTGGATTCGGTCCATTGGTTGAGATTTGGAGATCTTTTTGACGAAACCGAAGGATTTGTTTGTGCTATTCAAGATCAAGTAATAAGTCACAAACAATTATTCTAAATTTGTATGTAATGAAACTAAATATAATTGATAAATGCAGGGCATATTATCAAGAAGGAGAGACATTAAGACATATTTTGTCTTGATGTTATCTTCTTTCCAAAACAGACTATTTGATAAGACATGATCAGGTAGTAAAAATATTACATCAAAATTAAGCTTTGAAATTGAAATTAATTGAACAGAAATCAAAATTGCCATACTATAATAATTGTCCAGTATCGGTTTTAGAAAACAATGATACTAAACTCTACTAGGATTGATCAATTCAAACTGATCAAGCTATTTCAGCTAATCGACCAGATGTGGTATTGGTTGATCGCAGACACCGTAAAACATATATCATAGACATCATTATTGATATAGACACGATAAAAATTTAAATAAACTTAAAGCAGGGTAAGATAATAAAATATCTTGATCTTGCTCACAAAATCAAAGATATGTGGAGAACACCAACCACAATCATCGTGCCTATAGTCTTGTCTGTGAATGGTTTAATGCCTAAGAGTCTGTCAAGCAATCTCAAAAAACTGGGAGTAGACTACAGGCTCAAATACAGCATGCAGAAGGCTGTTCTTCTATCATCTACCAGGATAGTTTAAAGGTTTTTGTCGCTGTAGCTTTGCGACTATAATAGATCTATTGTGACATCCTTCTGTGTCATATTTCACTCTCAAGACCTAGGTGCGTCATGTAGCTCACTTTCTTGTACTGTCTTGGTGTGAGAAGTCTTACTTTCTCAGAATCCAGCAGTGGACCTCCGAGGATGTGACTTCGGTTACGAGCGAGTGCATCACAGTTACAGAGGATGTGGATGGGTATGTCATTATCCTCTGAACAAAATCTGCAGACTGGGGTATCTAACAATACAATTTTCGTCATGTGTTTCCTCAGTCTGCAGTGTCCTGTCAAGGTCCTGGTAAGAATCCTTATATGATTTTTATTAAGTTTTAGAACTTCTGTAGTGAATTTCCGCGAGTACCCTGTCATCAGTTCCTTTGCGTGCTTCAACCCTATGCTGTTGGATCAAATTTCATGGATTTGATCCATGGCCCAGTTTTTTAGGCTAAGCCTGATAGTGCTAGACGGTAATCCGCATATAGGCTCAGGACCTATTGGTAGTCTCTCACCGCCAGTTCTAGCAAGTTCATCGGCAGCTTCGTTGCCCATGACTCCACAATGCCCCGGTACCCAAACCAGCCTAACGGCGTTTTTCCCACCCAGGTGATTTAGAACCTGTATTCATTCAAAGTTAGTTAAGATCTCACCTCTACGGAACCTAGGGCTTTAAGCGCCGCCTGGCTATCCGAAAGGATATAGCTCTTTTTGTTGTGGTATGATCGGTGAAGGTTCATATGAGCAAATTCCAAAATGGCGCTCATTTCTGCCTGGAAGACAGTGGCGTATTCTCCCAAGCAAACTGATTTGCTTAATTTAGGTTGGGCGCCAAAGATTTCAGACCCTCCCCGACCGTCTTTTTTGGATCCATCTGTATACCATATGATGTCTCCATCTCGAAAGGAATAGGGATCATTTTCTCGCCAGGTCTCTCTTTCAAGTATTTCTATTGTGTAGTGTTTAACAAAGCTGTAAACCACATTCATGGTATCTGAAGGCATATCCATGATGGGAGCTTTTTTGAGGTCTGAATATAATCCTCTCATTATGCTGGAGCGCCAATTGTTCCTGCCTCCCTTTGCTACCCGTAGCAATGCCATGCGAGCCTCCTTTTGTACATGTAGTGGAATGGGCTCAAACACAACATCGTCTCTAGGGCAGTTGTGGGTGTTAAGGACATAGCGCCCGTTGTGAGAAGACATGCAAGTCTCTGAATCTTATTCAAGGCATTTATGCATGTCTTCTGCTGGGTTTTTTGTACCATGCCACACAGCCGTAGGTGACCATTGATCTTACCATAGCTGTGTAGAGCCAAAGGGCTTGCCTCGGTTGAAAGCCCCATTTCAATCCATGCTCGTACCTAGAGCTATCTTTGCTTTCTTGGTGATGTGTTCCAAGTGTGGGTTCCATGTAAGCCGTTGATCCAGGATAATACACAAATACTTAACTTCCTTGGAAAATGTTATAGTCTTCCCGAAGAGAGTTGGTGCCTTAAGTCCACCCAGCTTCCTTTTGTTGGTAAATGGGACTATAACAGTCTTGTTGGCGTTCACTGAAAGACCGTAGTCTTTACACCAGGTTTCTACCAATTATCGGGCCTTTTGCATTTGGCTGCATACGGTGCTTTGGAATTTTCCTACAACCGTAATTACCAGATCATCTGCGTAGCTCTGCGTGTTGAAAT
This sequence comes from Athripsodes cinereus, assembly GCA_947579605.1. NCBI lineage: Eukaryota > Metazoa > Arthropoda > Insecta > Trichoptera > Leptoceridae > Athripsodes > Athripsodes cinereus. Next base: position 28,243,976 of record OX388306.1, on the reverse strand, counting down.
AAGCATTGTTTAGCTTCCATAAGAGACCGTCGACTACGATGGACCATTCCAGTGGTGACAAGACACCTCCTTGTGGACATCCTCTCGCAATTCGAACAGCCAGTGTTTTGTCTAACAGTGTCGTTTTGACAGTCCTATTTGACAGCATCGCCTCGATCCAGTTAAGTGTCGTTCGGTCGATGTTCCTTTCAGTCATGCTTTTAAGTATGACATCTGTTGAGGTGTTATTAAAAGCTCCCTCAATGTCTAAGAAAGCGCATAGGGCAATTTCTTTATCCTCTATGGCTTTTTCCAGTATGTAATGTAAAATATATATTATTTTAAGTTATTACTGGTTCTAGAAACTTGTGAAAGATGACTGAAACAAAAAAATAATATCACAGAAAAACCTCGAAAGTATTAAAATCCTGTTAATGTCGATGTAAATAATCACTACTGGTTTAAGTTTTACTATTGTTTTAGTTATAAGGTGACTTGGTTTTGATTTATTAAGTAATTGTCAAACTCGTATTTTTTTCAAAAAGTGTCTTTGTTTACGTAAACTAAATAAAATAAATAAAATAGAAATCATTCAATAATTTTATAAAAATTTTCCTGAGTATTAGGTTTTTCTAGAATGCATTAAATTCTTAGAATTATTATAATTCACTTTATTTGCGATTACCTATTAATATGATTTTTATGAATAATGCGATATGTTCGTGGAAATTTTGTCATTTGATTATTCAAATGATTATTCTATCGGATATAATTGCGGTGGCATATTGCAATTTGTCTATACGCAGTATTTTATATGTAACCACTCAAATGATATCCCTATTTATATTTATTAACAAATAATTCTCTCGTGCATGGCATTAACAGTATAAGTCAAATTTCAACATTTTACAGGAGAGCATTTTAAAGTTTTTAAAATAAGCTTCTGAAGTCAAATATTGATATAAAGACGTGAAATTTACAATTTCAATGTAAAATGTGTATTATTTTGTTACTGTGTATACAAAAGTTTAAAAATAACTTAAATAAAAGATTAAATTGACTTGTACTCATAGATTCTGATATAAAAATGACATATACTATTAGATTCTTACATATACTGTTGATGTCAGTTGTGTTGGTATCTGGTTTCAGTGACATATACTGTTAGATTCTTACATATACTGTTGATGTCAGGTGTGTTGGTATTTTGTTTGTGACGTATACTACTAAGTGCAACTTTTTCATAGGCTAGCTCTAAAAATAATATTAAAAATCATCCAATTTCATAAAAACAGACACTTCTTTGGAAGACTAAAAAACATAGGTACTTCGCTTTGTGAAAAAAATAAGACATTTTACATCTTAAATTCAGCGATGAGGTTTGCCACCCATCCTGAATGTATTGTTTTTATATTGGCACGGAGAGGACAGCTTGCATGTTTTATATGCAGCTGGTCTGCTGGCTACCCCACTTGTGGGATATGCCGTGATGGTATAGTAGTAGTAGTAGTACTTCGCTTTGTAATGGTATAGATTGCAAGTTTCCATGGTGGTTTCTCATTATCCACTGTGAGTGTTTAGGAAACTATTTTCATATTTTGTCTCCCAACTGATGGTACCATCTTCCAGGGTTGCAGCTCTCCTAAACTTCATCCATCCTCAGACAAATGGATCCTTAAATTCGCAGACAGACTTGCCCCCCTTCAGTGCCAAAATATAATGAAATATCTCAATCCTATTCCCACTTTGCTCTTGGAGAAATTGACAAAAAGTTTAATGACAAGGGACATTATTTTTATACTATGTGCAAAGCTTGATCAATTGGACATTCCTTCTACCCTATCCGGACGTGAACCGAACCCGCAATCACCCTCCTATTAGAATGACCATTCACAGGTGATTGCCGCAAGGCTCAGTGTTCTCACCCATTCTATTCAACTTGTACACGCATGATGTCTATCAGTCAGTATCTACGGATGTCCAAATTTTGAAATCTGCGGATGATTTGTTCGTATATTGCTCCGATAAATCCATGGACAACTTCCAGGTTTCCTTGCAATCAGAGTTGTTGTCGAAACATGGCCTTAATGCTTCCTTCCAGAAGTGCAAAAGCATAGTATTCTCCGGAAAACTCCGTCTAGTCTATCTGAAATTTTGATTTGACCAACGGTTGATTAATTCTTTTAACGAAATAAGATTCCTAGAGGTCACATTGGTCACTGGTCTTTGATGGACCTCATGCATTGAACTCATACACCACAAATGTCAGACCGGCCTCAACATCATGAGAGCCGTCTCCAGGGTCTGGTGAGGTTACCACCCCGCGACTCAGAAAATCTTTTATACAGCATTTATCTGCAGCCATTTGGACTTTGGATCCTTTTTAATAACCCCAACCTCCAAGAAAACTTGTTGAGACCGGATCCGGTCTCAGTTTCTTCCGTTAATTACGGGTAATCCTCCCCTATCAACGCATTACAGGTGAAGGCTGCAGATCCCCCACTTGGACTGTGCAGACATCTTATGTGTAACAGGTTTTTAGTCAAAATCCTGCGTTTTATTGATTACCCTTTATTGATTTCCCTCTGTCTCTCAAACTTCATCTCCTCTCATACTTGGTAACTCATTTACCGGTATGGAGGGGTAAAGATCCACCACCTCTTGTTATCAGCTATAGTAAAATTAAAACTCCCTTGTTGGAGAGCTACACAGTTCTTACTGTATACTCTTTGTCATTTCCCACACTAAGTTTTAAACCGAAAGTTGCTCTCAACCTGGGTGTCAGTAATGGCATATTCGCACCTCATATTTTCAAATCGATTTTTGATTCCGATTGGCACTACTGGCACCTATCTATACAGACAGTTCGAAAAGTGACAAAGAGCGTACAGGGGCTGGCTTCTTTTTTTAATATAACACTAATAAAATGTTCAGGCACAGAGACGAGTGGTCAGTCTTCTCAGCGGAATGTCTTGTTATTAGAGAGGCTATAAGGGCTCTGACCATACGCCATTACAGGGTTAAAACTCTCCTCAGCGACTCTCAAAACGCTCTCCAGTCCGTTCTCCCTCCAGGCCGTTCTCTCTCCAGCATTATCCCGACCAGATGATCTTTTATCTTTAGATATTAGATACCTCCTATATGAACTTCAGATTTTGGGTGGAGAGGTGGTACTGGGTTGGATCCCGTGTGAACTGTGGGATCCCGGGCAATGAGGCGGTATATCTATTGGCCAAATTGGGAACGAACCTTCCTAACCCATCGGAAACTGTCTCAGCCTCCGATTACACTTTGATATTCGGCCGAAATCTCATCCAGTGCTGGCAGGCAGAGTGGTCCGAGACCAGCCAACTCAAAGGAAGAAAGTATACCTCAATCCAACCCAATGTGTCCACGAAACTTTTATTTTTCGGAAATTTCAATGAGTTAGGCTGACACCTCCACGATCTCTATAATGAAGTTAGCTCATTGCTTTGCCAGATTGCATCTCTACCGAATCCACGTTATTGGTTCTCCTCTATGCGACCGCCTGAAGGAGGAGGACCTTGATCATTTTTTTTTCGAATGCCCGATCAATATCTTCTACCCAACTTTGATTAACAACCTGGTACATTATAGGGTTCTGTTACCTACAAATACTTCCTTGCTCCTGGGTTCAAGAAACAAAAGTTTTTTCAAACTCCTTGTCCTATTCCTTAAGCCCCATTTGATAAAGCTTTGAATGTTGTGTTTTTTATCCTGAACTAATAATTTTTCTTGGCAGTTTCTGGCTAGGAAGAAAGCCAACAAAAGAATAAGAGAGACAGCACGTGATACCAACAGTATGAGTGAATTAATAAGAAAAAAAAAACATTCACGCGGCTCATAGTACATGTTGACTTATACTGTTGATGCCACTCACAATGTTGAAAACTAACCATAATGATTGGTCACTAAGAGTATAGGTCGACATATACTTTTAATGCTATACGAGTTTGAAAATAAATAAGATATACTATTAAATACAAATATTGTTTTTAAGGTCTTATAATTACAATTTGACTTTTGTTATCGATTACACGTGTGTAGTTTGAGATATACTACAAGGTTCCATCAAAAAGTAAAAATCGATTTTTTTTGACTTATACTGTTAATGCCATGCACGAGAGAATTATAGATACTGTGTATGGTATTAAAGATGTCAATTAGATTCATATCGATGGTTTAAAGCACAGAAGATACAGGTCCACAGAAAACAGGTTTTCAAGGTTCGAGATTCTCAGTTAATCAATTAATTTTATATTAATTCAGAAGATGTCCTTGATGGACATTGGACATGTGCTCTTTAAGAATCAAGAAAGTCAATATAAATGTATTCTCAAATATCTTCTGTGACATGTTACATACATCTGTGCACAAAAAAAGTGTTAATTTAAAAACGTGTGGCATTTGGTTTTTATTTAATATTTCGATAGGTAATCATGTTTCAATAATTTCGTTTATGTATAGATAGAAGAACGATCTGGGGTTTATACAGGAACAAAATAGTTGCTATTATAACATAATAATATTTCCATAATACTTCATTTGAAGAAAAAAAAGGAATACTGTATTTGCAGTAAAAGTATTATAAGTGAAAAAAATATTGATTTTTTTTTTCGTTCTTTTCACAATAAACGATTCGAAATAAAAATGCTTTCCAAATCACATCTTTATATTTTTTTCGGACATTTTATAACAGTAGTTATGTAAATTATGTATAATAACATGACATTATTTATATTTCAATAACAATTTGTTCGTTTTATAAGGAAAGAATGATTTGTAATAGTAGATACTAATGTATTTCTTTCATTTTAAGTAAATTTACATGTAATGTTCTTAGGTATAGGTATAAATTAATATAGGTACCTACGTGTATAATACAAATATTTGATTAATTGAATAGTAGTAAGAAATACAAAAAAAAAAATTAGAGGGAAAAACGTTGTAATTTTCTAAATTATGACTTACAATTTGTACCTTCATGATATTGTTGTGGAATGGGTTAGTTCTAAATTCATAAATGCCAAAACAGAAATCTCATAACTATTTCACAAATAAAATTTAATATTTTGGCCCATTCGTATATAATATGTATGTGAATCCTTAATGGATTCCGTAATTAGGAAAAACAGAGATAATATAATAAACTCTTTACGAGGTCTCATTCCCTGGGCAAGCTTTGAGTAAAAACGTTCAAAATATTATCTTACATAACTATTGCTATTGCAACGACTTTTACTCTTATCCCAGGTACGGAATCTGTCGGTAGAGCAAATGACAATCTAATTATTCTCTCTCAGGTGTGGATTTATATCACCAATCCTTCGTCTTGTTCAACTTATACAGAGTTTAGTAAAGGCATCACAAAAATACAAACATGTTCATTTTGAGATTAGTGTGTATCACTTATTACGAATTAATAATAAAACAAACTTGTTACAATTATTATTCTCTCTAGACTTCAATTTTAAATATTTTTTCGCTGTCGAACGGAAATCCAAAATAGCTTTTCTAGTGTCAAATGTACAGGTATAAGGCCAAAATGTATAAGTTGAACAAGATAATGGATTGGTGATATAAATTCACACCTGAGAGAGTGATAATTAGATTGTCACTTGCTCTACCGACAGATTCCGTAAAGAATATCCGTTGCAATATAATATGTATAATATTAGGCAAATATATACAAAAAAAAGGCTTTGATTTTTTCGTATTAAACTGGGTATTTGCACTTACGTTAGTGAATTATATGTGAGATGCATCATGATAGGTATGATTTCATCCGAAGAGTGTCTCGACACTAACGAATTGGCTTTGACTGGCTTAAGCGCTTAATACCATGGCAACCTTCACCATATTTTCATTTACCTCAAAAAATTAGTAAACCAGTAAATTAATCTATTTCATTTTGAAATAATATTTTATCTCTTGGGTCTTACCTTTTTATATCTTACCTCTATCCATATTGTAACTCCTTATATATTTTCGTATAGGCATGTATTGGCAAGAATATTTAATGAATTGTATAAGTGAAATGAAAACTAACACAATATTTCACGATGTGTAAGCAGATATGAGGAAATTCTATACATCATAAATACTATTTTCAGATATAAGAGGCGACGATGTGTGCACCTTACATTCTCTATACTCCACACGTACCTACCACCGAGATAATGAGTTGCATGAAGAAAACATGTCTTTATTGTTCCCTCAGAGTAATCTGGTAACTTGCTTCAACAGAGACTGAATCAGTAGTGTTGTTAACAAGATGTACATAAAATTATGAAACCCTCCACAGTACTCACTTATTCAGAGAATTTAAAGCTGCTCTGGCAACGTTAATGAAGTACAAATTCAATTATTATCCTACTGCAGGAAACACAATTTCATCTCATTATAATAAACAGGTTTATTCAGGCACGGTTTTATCCGTAAAAACCAAAGGAATTTGGCGTAGAATATATATTTGTATAGAATTATCAATACGAATACACAGATTTAAAAAAATCAATATGGACGTAAAACAAAGCTAAACAATTATTATATTTCATAAATTCGAGTTGGAATGACATTTTAGTATGTTCCGGTGCTCAGAGTTGATTTTTGCAGAATTTGATTTCTGAAAGTACGTGTTCACTAATCCGTTTTGTTAAAAGGTATTATTTTTCACAAGGGATGCGTGCGCCGTCGGTACCTACAGCGCGAGAGAACAGAGTATGTTTTTTATTTACTTTAAAATTTTCTTTAAAGACATCACATTTGTTTGGAACATGAAATATTTAAATTTTTTCTCACCAGTGTTGCTTGACCAATTTTAAGTCAGCTGTTTGTAAAATTCATATTCATCTAAAGAATATTTACTTAATATTAAAAACGAAATGGCAATAGGTCACCATCCTGAAAGATTTATTAGCTCCGATGTTCTATCTTTATGTTAATTACATAATATATTGTAAGCTACCGTCTTTATAGATCAGCGCGTGATGGTATAAAGACATTGAAAAAGATATTTCATTTTGAAACTCGAGTCCCTCTAATAATGTACCTATTTGTAAAACTAAGTAACCATAATTTAATTAATATCGTCTTTTTCAAAACAAATACCAATAAAATACAATTATGTTTTGCTTCATAGCTCTGCTTTAATTTAATTAAGTACTCAATTGAATGAGAAAAAATATCACTTCGAAGAAATGAATATTACTATTTATCGCAAAATAGAGATGACTGCACTGCACTCTGAAGAGAGGAATGTAGTAGTATCGTGTACGTCACGTTCACGTTATTCATGAAAATCGTTCAACATGTAACGCGTCACTCATCCACCCACCTGGTGTAGGAAGGTAAAAATACGAATTTAATAATATATTAAAAAAAAATCACATTAAGTTTAAAGATAAGTGGACAAAGTGTAACTTAAGGGTGGATGTTTGCGTGGGCAATAAAAATACATTCGAAAACAATCGTTGCTCGGATAATTTGTCTTCGTTAGAACTATCGTTATAGGTACTTGTTATGTTATAAACAATAAACGTTATTTTAGTTATGTTATAAACGTAAGGTACATATTAACTATAGAATCTAATATGTATTTAGTATAAAAATATACAGAAATATACGTTCAAAATAATAAATTTTACTCAAATTTTATATTATACAGATTCTTTTGTCTTGAAGTCTATATTTTATTGAAATTAACTGAATTTAATTTAAATTTAATCAAGTGCATTCGTATCGAACATAGCATTAGCTCATAAAACTTGTATACATATCTCTTATATTAAATAATTACGAAATAGGTTGGTATTGCTCAAATACAAAGAAGAATATAATAAAAGTACATATTCTTCGATATACTCGTATATTATTAATAATAATAAGAATACTTTATTGATCAGAAAAAAATCATGAGCAATTGGCGAGCTTATTGCCTGGAGGCAATATCTTCCAGCTAACCAAAGTTACTATTATTATTACTAACTATCGTACCAAACAAAGGTTTTGAATATTTCGTTAATAGTATGTTATTGTAAAACTTCCACAGGTCAACATTTTATGTGCTGAAATATATCATAGAGAGGGTATTTAGTATATTTATATATGTCCATTAAGTTTATTTTCCACTAAAATCACTTGATAAAGCTCTCGTGTTGAGATTAGATTTCTACTTACCCAAAACAAACGCCAATACCATTCTTGCAACATGTCTTCTTGCTTTGACTTGAGAAATTGATTGAGCGCTCTGCATTGCTCCAGGTAACTCTCTGGCACTTGCCTGCAGCCTTCTAGCCATCATTATGTAGAAGCAAGCAATCACAGAAAGAGGTAAGAGAAAGTAGATGAGAGCTTTTGCAATCACATTGGATCTGAAAAGAAATAGAGTGAAAAAATGTTATTGTCTTCTAATTCAAACTTATATTTCTGCTTAAATAAGTTTTTATCTAATCACGAATGTTTGGAGTCAAAAACTTTAATAAGCGCAATATTTGTCAAACATTGCGCTTCGAATGACAGGATACCTATTAAAACCTTTTTTTTTTTTTTTATTTTGAAGGTTAAGGGACCTTGTATCCCTTGTGTCACTGCGACCATAGTAGATCTATTGTGACATCCTTCTGTGTCATATCTCACTCTCAAGACCTACATGGGTCATATAGCTCACGATTTGTCTTGGTGTGAGAAGCCTCACTTTCTCCGAGTCCAGCAGTGGTCCTCCGAGGATGTGACTTCGATTGCGAGCGAGTGCGTCACAGTTACAGAGGATGTGGATAGGTGTCTCATTATCCTCTGAACAAAATCTGCAGACTGGGGTATCTGACAGTCCTATTTTTGTCATGTGTTTCCGTAGTCTGCAGTGTCCCGTCAAGGTCCTGGTTAGAATCCTTATTTGTTTTTTATTAAGTTTTAGAACTTCTGTGGTGAACTTCCGCGAGTACCCTATCATTAGTTCCTTCGCGTGTTTCAACCCTATGCAATTGGACCAAATTTCGTGGCTCTGGTCCATGGCCCAGTTTCTTAGACTAAGCTTGATAGTGCTAAGCGGTAATCCGCATATGGGCTCAGGACCTATTGGTGGCTCCTCAGCGCCAGTTCTAGCAAGTTCATCAGCAGCTTCGTTGCCCATGACTCCACAATGCCCCGGTACCCAAACCAGCCTTACCGCGTTTTTCTCGCCTAGGCGATTCAGAACCTGTATGCATTCAAAAGTTAGTTTAGATCTCACCTCTACAGAACCTAGGGCTTTAAGCGCCGCCTGGCTATCTGAGAGGATATTAATCTTTTTGTTATGATATGATCGGTGAAGGTTCATATGAGCGCACTCCATAATTGCGCTCATTTCAGCCTGGAAAACAGTAGCATATTCTCCCAAGCAGACCGATTTGCTCAACTTAGGGTGGACGCCAAAGATTCCAGATCCTGCCCGACCATCTTTTTTGGATCCATCTGTGTACCATACAATGTCTCCATCTCGAAAGGTGTAGGGATCATTCTCTCGCCATGTCTCTCTTTCAAGTATGTCTATTGTGTAGTATTTAACAAAGCTGTAAGCCACATTCATGGTATCTGTGGGCATATCCATGATGGGTGCTTTGTGGAGGTCTGAATATAATCCTCTCATTATGCTGGAGCGCCAATTGTTCCTACCTCCCTTTGCCGCCCGTATCAATGCCATGCGAGCCTCCTTTTGCACATGTACGTGCAATGGGCTCAAACACAACATCGCCTCTAGGGCAGTCGTGGGTGTTGAGGACATAGCGCCCGTTGTTAGAAGACATGCAAGTCTCTGAATCTTGTTCAGGACATTTATGCATGTCTTCTGCTGAGTTTTCTCGTGCCATACCACACAGCCGTAGGTGATCATTGGTCTAACCATAGCTGTGTAGAGCCAGAGGGCTTGCCTCGGTTGAAGGCCCCATTTCAACCCAGCTATTAAAACCTTGGTTGATTGTATAATAATTTATAGTGGTATTAGTACCTAAAGTTTATGAACTCCAAACATTCGTAATTATGTTTAAAAACTACCACAACTTTACCGCCGAATCAATAAATAATACAAGTTTTAATCTAATAACATAAAGATCTGAAAATACTTATTATCTAAAAAAATACATCATAAAATCTTGAAAATACTTCTAATCGCAAAAGTAATCGCCCGGTTTAGTTGGAAGACATCGCATTTTAGCGATAAACTCACCCTCTGTACATTGATAACTGATATTTTCTGTGATACTGTTTTAATTTGTATTATTGTAAACAATAATGTACAGTGAAGAATAAAATAAAAATATAATAGTATATATATAATGAGTTACAATCCATTGGATTGGTCTGCAACGAGTTTGGTTTTTCTTCTCCATTCGTCTCTATTCTCAGCCAGTCTTTTCAGCTCTACGTATGAGCCACAGTTCATGTCCCTCTTCAGTTGGTCCATATATGCGTCTCTTGGTCGGCCTCTGCTATTTGTCCCCTCGGTCTTACCCTCCGCGATGGCGATGAGTAGTCCTGGGTGCCTAATGTTGTGGCCAATCCAGTTAGCTCGTTGTTGGCTGATTCTCTTAAGGAGTTGCCTTTTTTCGCCTACCCTGGTTAATACTTCTTCGTTTTCGACGTGCTCCGACCAATGGATCTTAAGCATGCGTCTGTAGCACCACATTTCAAAGGCCGCCAACCGTCCGCTTTCACTCTTGCTGATGGTCCATGTCTCACAACCATAAAGCAGAATGCTCCATACAAAGGCTTTAGTAAGGTTCTTCCTTACGCTTAAGTCAATATTTGGGGATTCCAATATCTTCGATTTTTTGTTGAAGGCAATCCTTGCCTGGTTTATTCTGCTTACAATTTCTGCTTTGGAGCGTCCATCCTGGTTTATTCTGCTGCCCAGGTACACGAATTCACTTACTTGTTTGATGCTCACTCCATTAACGGCAATGTTCGCAGTCGCTTCCTCTTTTCCAACGACCATACATTTTGTTTTTTCTTTATTTATTTTCATGTTGTACTTTGACAACAGTATACTTTCCATTTTTCCTAAGGCTTCGTTCAGCTCCATCTCGGTAACAAGAGATAATAATAAGTTTCTTCTAAAAAAAATGTATTAAACCTACATGGGTATTTTTATAACGATGTTTTCAAATACTTTTTTCAGATCATAAAGGTAGGCTTGAATATTAAAGTACAAATAAGAAAGAAAAACGTTTTAATTCCATTGACCTTAATTATTGTCAAATAATGAAAATGTCTCTTTTTCTGCTATTGATCCAATTTCAACTAGAATATATTGTTTATTTATTGCACGTGAATCTCTATGATAAAATAAAACAATTTGAAAAAAGTGCAAGGGCGTACCCAGGATTTTCTATTTTCTGCTAGTACTCGTATCTTCAATTCTACGTATGTGCCACAGTTCAAATCTTTGTTCAATTTGCTTATTGTAAAATCATAATTAAACGGTCACAAAAACGGATGATTTGTATATGGTGCCGTTTAGTGATCTGTCTTCCATGCTTTAATACTAATTTTATCAGCTATTACTTTTGAGATCTTTGGAAGTCAGCAGCTGCTCAATTCGCCTTCCTTTGGAGGCGTATAGAAATGTGATTTCCTCATAGGGATTATACTCGTGTACATTGAAACTTTGATATATGAGGGATTTAGATGCAAAGTCACATTATATTTGACAACAAGATTCATTTCTTTTTTTTATATTAAATCAGATTTTAGAACTGCTTTACTTGATGATCGAGAATAGGACAGATGAAACAACAGTGTAGCCATTAATGAAGAATGCTTCGATGTAACTTTGCTTCTGTGCATCTCATATTTACATCAACATGAAATAATGACGGAAATTATTATCAAAGTGCTGCAATATCTGAGTAGTTCCATTAAACTGCAGTATGTAATGCACAAGATACATAAATATATTTCAACTAAAGCGCCTTAGAACTTTTACATTAGTCGTTCATTGCGCACACAAATTGGCTGTAATAGATCACACGAGAACTTCGTACATGAAATATCTAAAATTTCAAACTTTCAAATTAGTAATAGATTTTTACATTTCTATGTGTTAAAATCATGATTTTTGGATTTATTATTTAGCGAAGTTATGTCACACGATTTATTTTACAAATCGATATTTGTTGTAGAATAATTAATAATTGTAAAATCTTTCATTAATCTCCGCATCTTCACAATATTTTCCACATCTTCGAAATATCCATTGCAGATTTTATTAATTTTTAATAAAATATCAAAACAAACATAAGTATTAGTATATGGAGGCAGTGGTTCGGAACATACTACAATCTTGTAAGGCAGAGTGATTCAGTGTAGGTACTGTACCTACCTACATATATATAAATAATAATATTACATTAACAATATCATATTATTATTTGAAGGAAATGTTTGAGTGTCTCTTGAGTCATGGCTTACCCTCTACATCCAAGCCATTACGTTAGTGTTTTATGTGTGATATAAATCACGATATAGGTATGATTCAACCTGACGATTTGTTTGATACACATACTCTCGTACAGGATATAAATATGTCCCGGCGTTTTAGAATCGGCTAAGGTAGACTTAAGCGCTTTACACCATGGTAACATTCACCAATTCATACTCTTATGCTTCTCTCATACCAATCGAACAGGTGGCTACAATTTTTATAAATTGTAAGTTAATAACTCCGTTACGTTAACGAGTATATCATCATCATTCCAGCTTATTTACTATTACTAAGTTTACATCTCACAAAACGGCCTATAGAACCTCAAATCCTGTATTCGAGAAGTATCGCATATTATTATGAATGACTATGATCTAATTTACATTCTAAATGCACGCTATTAACGTTGTTAAAACAATTATTTAAAACGGTATACGTGAATTGTAATAATATTATAATAGGTAACAAAATAAAGAGTACCTACATTAAAAAAAAACAAAAATGAAAAAGATAAACTAAATAACCAAATTAAAAAACCAAACCAAAAAACCAAACCAAACCAAACAAAAATATGTATATATTCTACATAGGTACTATTTAAATATAATTGCAGTGCTTGGACTGTTTGATTTGCTTATTGCACATGGTTTTATTATATCTACCTATAGCTTGTACATCTACACGTAAAATTTATGCACTAACGCAGTAAAGCTACATATGTGTGATGTTCATATTATGGATGTGAAATACACTATAAAAAGCAAGTATTTATAGCTTTGAGATTTTCAATGGTATCCATGGATGTTTCAAGAGGAAAACTGGTATGGTACTACATTCACAATTAAACTGTTTCATGAATAAATTAAATTAAATTATTCCCGATTTGTTATAAAATGAACATACGGCAGATTTCTTTTGTTACTAAAACACGTTTTCACAATCACAATAAAAGTATATATATATATTCCTTTGTGCTAAAGTTTGAGTTACGGTGATTGATATTTGGAAAATTAGAAAAATCATCTCATCTTGTCCCTTAACGCTCCTTTTCAGAGCAAAGGATAGAAACCAGCCCCCTGTATTCAAAACGCTACGTGCCAATTGGGTCACATCTTTTCACAACATTTGCACCACTCTGATGTAATTGTCATAAAAACGGTGTATTGTGAGCAAGGTATACCTGGGCCTTCGGAACCCTTGGAAAAATAATGGTGTTTTAGGTGAACTATCACAGTCCACTCTCAAAACACGACTCAATCAGGACCATCATCTCGTCTGTATTACAAATACCTACTATAGATTCTTACTGAGTGCGCTGGCGCACAGTGTCATTGCTGAATTGCTCATATAACATTCAAAATCTTTCTAAGATACTTATTTTTGAAACAAAGTATCTTCCACTCATGAGTAAAGTTGGGTTCCCTGGCACTGAATCCAAACGCCCTCCATATTTAAGCCATGTTAGTAAATACCCCTATTTTTTTATCAGCACAGATAACTTGTATATTTATTGCACACAGTTATTCTGCTGGCTACCGCATTTATACAGTTTGGCATGATACTAGAGATAGATATGATGATGATGATGATTATGGATGATTTTGTTTTGACGCCGTTTAACAGTCCCTAGACCGTCTCAAGGGCGCCTATTATTTTTATTTAACTATTATAAAATTTTGAAAACACTTGTGATTGTCACAAATTTGACTAAAATACGAGAATTTTATGTGAGTTCCAATTGAAGGTATTATTAATTGTCACAAATATTATTCACTAATTCACATTTTTAAATTTGAAATTTTTAACTTGTGTTAAAATAATAATAACACCCAAAAACTTAACTTTATAAAAAAACTATTGAAACTAAAAAAAATGTATCAAAGTTTAGTTAATTTGAACAATTATAAGATAATAATATTTAATTTAGAAAAATGAGACGTCAGAGGTTTCAGGCAGCTACTACCAGCGCCATCCACCGACCGACCGAGATATAATGGATATTCAACTTTCTAATTGTTTATAACTTTTATATTAGAAAAATCTTTTTTAACACTTTTATATATGCATTTATTTATATTAATGTAATCACCCACAAATGGTAAAACCAGTGAACTGCGTAATATAATAGATCCACAAATTTCCAAAATATGTAGATGACAATTCGAATAAAGTCATTCCTGTTTTTCTAACCAGTTGAATTACTAACGGACGTTTTGTAATATATTAACATAATATTATGAAATCACAAAGGATAAAAGAAATCCAAAAAGAAACACAAAGAGAAAATAAAAAAGATATCCTCGCAGAATACTAACATGAGTTGAATTTATATTAAATTACCTGAAAGAGAGTCCATCACTAACCATAATGAAAGTATAAATCAAAGTTTTTTCCTCTGGATTATCCGTGTAATTACAACGACATAATTTATTCCGCAAAATTTGAAACAACTAAGAGCCTTTAAAAGCGATGCTTATTAGGCAATTTATTATCTGTACACCTCTTGAATGTCTGCAATACAAATTCTCTACAGATTCGTTAAAAGAAATACAGTGGAGTAGCAATTGGGTGAGAGAGAAAAATATTAAATTCTATTTTAAATGTAGTCTGTCTTATAAAAACCGTGATTCATTTTTGACACCATTTAAAATGTATTTTTTTAAATACTTATTTTTTTAGTGTTTTTCTTATACATATATCTTTAGGTAGGTACTTTAAAAAGAAGGTTGTGAAAACATATGTAAAAATACATTTTAAATGCTGTTAAAAATGAATCACAGATTATAATAATTACTATACTACTATACTATACCCTCACGCCGTATCCCAAATGGGGTAGGCAGAGAGAACGGAACGCCATGTCGCTCTATCCTTACATACTTCTTTCGCTTCCTCTACATTCATCCAGTTTCTCATACATGCACGCCGGTTCTTCTTACTTAACACGCGACCGTCCTTGAGAATTTGATCCACCTGGTTAAGCCACGTAGTTCTTGGACGTGCGCGCTTTCTCACACCCTCTCTTTCAGATAAATACACCCTCTTCGTCAATTTTACACCATCCATTCGCTCCACATGACCAAACCATCTCAATTTATTTACACGCATTCTATCAACAACACTCCTCTTGCATCCACTCATTCTTCTAATATCCTCATTTCTTACTCTATCACGCAATGTTTTACCTACCATTCTTCTCAGTGATCGCATCTCCACTGCATTTATTCCACTCTCGTCCTTCTTCAGCCATGTCCAAGTTTCGCTTGCATACATCAGTGTCGGTACGAGGATGGCGTAGTGCACCAGCATTTTAGCCATGTTCGAGACATTGCTATTGCTAACAATAGATCGAAGTGCACCGTTCACTCTCACACCAGCCACTTTTCTTTTTTCAACGTCCCTTTCGTACCTACCATCCCTCACAAACATACTTCCTAAATAAACATATTCGTCCACTTGCTCCAAACATTCATTTCCAACCTTTATTTCACACATTGTTCTTTCAGTCTCTCTTTCAAACACCAGCACTTTCGTCTTTGTCACATTCATTTTCATCCCATTCATACTGCAACTTTCAAGATAATTGAAAAAAAACACAATATGTAGTTAACTTCCAAATGACTTTATTAACTTCGCGTACTAGCACTTTTTACTAATCGCCTGATGATGGAGACGAGAGTCTCCGAATACTAGTACGCGAAGTTAATAAAGTCATTTGGAAGTTAACTACATATTGTGTTTTTTTTCAATTATCTTGAAATGGACTTCCAACAAGTACCTTCGGTCAACAAAATTAATGTGCTGCAACTTTCATATACAACTGTCCGCTATAATAATTACATAGGGGTAAAAACTGTGGATCATTATCTACGTAAAAGAAAACATCATGGAACTCTTTACGAGAAAATTTTCTTCATGCCTACTTCCACGGAAAAACCAAATCACCAATTTAGATAGTAATTTTCAAGCCAACAATATTGTTTTAGAAACATGTTGTATGCAAAATTTTATGAATACCTTTTACACAAAATAATGTTGTCACAACAGAAGGTTTATTATTTCGCATAAATATTAAGTGTAGTCATAAAACTATAAACGTGATTTTCTGAAACACATAATATTTCGATTATTAGAGGATATTATCCCTATTTAAATTTTATGATATCTCTAACTAATGATCGAGACTAAACCTTAATACGTTGAAATTTTTTAGAAGAGTTTATTACATAATAGGTATATAAGTCTGAAAATATAACGGAATTTAACTTTTTCTATTTCCTTCTAGATTTCAAAATATTAAAAAAAACTTAAAATATGACTTCAAATTTCTTAGAAGCAATTTTGTATTCACAGAAACTCACGATGGTTGTTGACTGCATTCATTATTTTTTGACTTAAAAAAATGAAGCGAGATGATTCCGTTATACGTTTAAATCTGCCTTGTGTATCAGTGGTGGTCCGACGTTCTCATCTTCATAAATGAAATGACTGCAGCAGATAGATGTTTATAGGTATTAACAGATAGATCACGGCTTTAAAGAGACATATTTTTAACAGCAGGGAGCCTACATTTTAAATAATATTTTGTTTTTCATTTCATTATCTTTTATTATCCCAAAGGGATTTTGAGTCGAATAGCTCTTCATAAGCTTTATTTAGGATAATAATATGTTTACACAACAGTTTTGCTAGTCAGTATTGAAATCAGAAAAAAATTCAAGCTAGTATAAAAGGAAGTTTGGAAGTAAAAAGTGTTAATTTTTTTACTATTATAAACTTTGAAAGCACCATTTCTTTATTTAAAATAAAAATAATATACGATCACGGTACATACGATCACAGAAAATTATTCCGAATTTGATATTTAACAGATAAAATAATTTACAGAAGAAAAAAAACATTGAAAAATGGGTACCAACGTCAATTTTTTTTTTTATTATTTTAACCATGACAACCTGGAAAAAGTGATTATGACTGGGGTTGTAGAAGGGAGGAGGGGAAGGGGCAGAGTGCCAATAAGATGGAGCGACCAAATTAAGGAGGCCACACAGAGCTCACTTCACGGGGCCTTACACATGGCGGAGGATCGCTCAAAATGGAGACAGATGGTCTACAGAACGAGGCATGATGGTCACGATCCTCAGGATTGAGGGACCGACAGAAATGATGATGATTTTAAAACATGACTATACACATATATTTCACATTTACTTAACTTTGCACTTAAAATTCTATATATTACTATCCCATTCAAAGAATTTTACTTGTGTATGGCGTAGAATTATACGTTTTTCTAATTCTACACATAAATAATAATAAATTCAAACATCATCATCATCATTTCGCCCTCAACGCTTCTCTCGGGAGCACTGGGCTGAAACCAGAGCGTCTCTGTGCCAATTGCGTCACCTTTTTCCACGACATTCCCTGCGTTCTGATATCGTTTTCATAGGAACGGTGTATTGTGAAATAAATCAATACCAAGCATTATTTATAAACTACATTTTGTACAGCCCAAATTTATTTCTTTTTCATAATGAACGCAGTCTATTTTGAAACCTTTTGGTTTTGATACTTTTGATATATTTAGGTAATTTATCAAAACACTTAAGTATGTATAATTCAAAATCAATTTTTAAGATGACACATTTTTTTACCTATATTATCAGTGCGTCATCATCACCTGTATTTCAGGCTGCGCGATAACAATGTCGCCACAATTTTTATTTTCGTTTTAGACTTACCAGCATACGTATTATTTTTTTTTAATATCTGTTGTCATATGAATGTAACGTATAGAAATGTTGAAATGTTTTTATTTTCAAGAACTGGTTAATCGGATACGTAATATATTATTTACAAATGTAATCGGATAACTCCATTTGATATAAAATAATTAAATACGATGAATGTTGTGAAAATAGCACCTGTTACAAAATGTGTTCAGATTTGAGAGTATGTATTTTAAGAAAATTCGGTTTACAGAACATAGTGTAAACATAAAATTGTATCTCAATACAATACATTATTACTTTTATCTGAGAATGTATGAAAAATGGAATAATAAATGGTTTTGTATTTTTTTCTGTGGAGTATCCGACAGTGATCAAAAGGACAATCTAGTGGCTACCGCTGTCCGGTGCGTTGAAAAACTCTCGTCCATAATGGCCCAGAGACGCCTAAAACTGAATCCAACCAAAACCGAATTTATGTGGGTTGCCTCCCCAGGACGTCAACATCGCATAGACACCAAACAAATCTCTGTCGCTGGCACCAACATAACACCATCGCGCACAATATCCGTTCTCGGCGTCTTACTGGACGAAGCACTCTCCATGGAAGCCCAAGTATCCAGGACAGTAAGTACAGCCTTTTTCCACATTCGTCAACTGCATCTCGTATCCAAAAATCTATCTGTAGATGCAGTAAAAAGTCTGATCGCCTCCTTTGTCATCTCTCGTCTGGATTACTGCAACATCATATACACAGGACTGCCTCAGACTCTTCTCAATCGCCTCCAGATGGCTTTTAATGCTGCCGCCAGGACTATCTACAGAGAGAACAAGCGTTGCCACATCACTCCACTACTAAAAGATCTACATTGGCTGAGGGTCCCAGAGAGAGTGGAGTTTAAATTGTGTCTCACTGTCCACAAGGCCTTATGCGGCACGGCACCCACATGTCTAACCGAACTCTGTTCCGTCGACGAAACTCCGAGACGACCGCTGCGCTCGGCCTCTTCTGCTGTCAACAAACTCGTGAAACCCAATATGGCGAACACCTCCAAATTTGCAGAAAGGAGCTTCAGAGCCGCCGCGCCATCCGTCTGGAACAGACTGCCCACAGATCTGAGGGTGAATCAGTCCACAACCACGTTTAGAACCAAGTTGAAAACACTACTGTTCGGGAGAAGTCACGGCGCCCTTGAGATGGTCACGGATCATTAAACGGCGCCACATATAAATAGTCCGATTATTATTATTATTATAAATAGGTCTTCCACTGAGCTTTCAGAAAAATGTACATGAAACATTCACATCTGAAAATAAGTGAATGACTTAATTTGTTATTGGCACGCAGAGAATATTTTTTATTGATTTTGTTTTCACTTAATGAGTAAAACTCCATTTTTAAATTAAAAAAATTTATAAGTAAAAAATACTTTAGAGTTTTAAATTTCAAATTTTTTACTTATAAATTTTTTTAATATTTTTTATATTATTTAATACACTTTGTCTGCTAGCTACCCCAATTTATAAAGATGCCTTGTTGATATAAATGAAAGAAATTTTGTTTGTATGCTGAAATTTCTCTCCGAAATATTCAACTTATACTATTTAAATACTTGAAGTATCTCAGAAATGTATGGGGTGCCTTATAGAGTATTTACATACTAGCTTTCATAATCTAAAGCCATAAAACAACTTTTCCATCAAAAAATAATAAAGTTAAAAATTGACACACCTTTACACGTATGTATTCAATATATCACCACCACCATCTGAATATCTGACATGATGCCTGGAGGAGGCAGTCTAAATGGCTGGCCGGTCAAATCCACCTCATGGGGATCTTTTGAACCACTGTAAAACTTTCAATATCCTCCTTAAGGAGGGGAAACACCAATACATATATTTTTATTAAAATAATAAATAGATCCGAAATGTACACTTAGGAAAAAGAATATTCGGTAAAGAAGCAGAAATATGAGATCCAGAAACTTTTAAGGTTTAAAGATAGTGAAGGTGTCATAGACAATTTAGTGATTTTTGTGCCTATTTCAATAAAATAATGTGAAATTAAAAAAAAATTATGAGCCAAATTTAATTAATACAATTCTACGTTTTGGCATCCTCCACTTGTATAAAAAAAAAACACCCGAACAGAGATGAAGCGTAAACTTCAGATGAAGTGACACTTTTTAAACATATTGTATAATAGGGCTTTATCTAATATTCGTTACCGACTAATCAAAACATTGTTCTCATACAAATATGTGATAGCTAAATATTAGTAGAGATATGGATTTATAATATTATAAATGTGTTCTTAGAAGGCTCTGAAGGACATTTTGTTCTGTTTATGTAATATACCCATGTGTTGGTTATTGAGACATTTAGGCATCTACTACTACTACATTATAATATTCGTAATAAGATATTCTTTATTGTTTCACGCAATAGAGTTCATGATTTTAGTTCTCCATGTTTCATCAACAAATCTCATCTTTACATGTAGGTAGGCATTGTAATATATTGGTTATAATTTAATTATGTTTGTTTTGTGCTTATATAATTATATAGGCATACTTAGGACACATTTTGTAGTACAGAGGAATTACGTAAATGCCTAAAATGACTATATGCATCAGTAATTGAGCGCGCTCTCGAAAATTAATATTCACATGAAAGCATAGGTACTTCAAAAATATACGATAGCTAAGAATAATTTTATAATCATACATTTTCGTAGTATCTACGCCTAATTCGTCACAACATATGTTGCAACTATTCTCATGTCATCACTTCATAATTTTTAAGCCCACAATCTCTTTTCGATTTCAGCTGTGTGATTTTATTTAAGTATTTAAAAATTCAATTCAGTATAGAAATATTCAGAGGAAACATTTCTTCAATAATATTATACAAGGGAGTGAATCTGTTATCTTAAGTTTAAAAAATAATAAAAAAACGATTCACTTTTTATTGAGTTGGTTATGAGTCGATACGATACAGATTCCTTACTTTCTTATAAATGTCATTATGTATTTTTATAAGAACCGACATAAAAGAGAAAAAAATGACGCGGAATGTAAGAGTTCTTCGCTAGCTTTACCAAGTACATGGATCACTTTAGTAGTATAAATCGTATATAGGTACACTGGAAAGGAATAGAAGATACCCATTATTTTATATTCAAGAAATGAGGAAAATGCATTTATTTCAGTAAAATGCTTGCAAGTAAAATTGCATCGTTCTAGTTCTAAGTTAACTCAAAGACTAATCACTCAATGGATTTGTTTGTCACAAAAATGAATAACTTACGCGATAAAATGCTCGACTACAAAAACTTGGTGAATCGCTGAAGTTATGATTTTTATCATAACCTTCTCAAATTGCTGTATAATATAACGTGAAACATTTTATCCTCGGACGGCCACGTTATTTGTATTTTGTACTGCCTTAGTAAATTTAATTGCTACCTTTATCTTTATATCTTATTCATTTGAAAAATATGACTATGAATCTATATAAATTATAATGGATGAGAATGAAGAAAGTAGTTGACATTTTCTTTTCTTTAAAGTTTTCATCGCATCTCTTTATCTATGTCACACACTACAAGTCACAAACTAAAGTAAGTAAGTAAAGTAAGTAACAAGTGATTATACATTAGAATTCTGGTCCGTTGACTTTAAAGAAATGGAAGAAAGTAGGTACTTTGTAAGCGAATTTCATTCTGAGGCACAGGAAGTTGTCGATTATTTACATAGGAAGCTTTCTTTTAATTTCTATCGTTATTTTTATGTGTGTACGAGAAGTATCAAGACTTGTATCTAGAAATAATATGTCAAATTTAATATTGTGATACAAACGTTGCCATCGAACTACGGAAATGCTTTACGTTATGTGACAGATTAATTCACATTAAAATTGTTAAGAATATGAATTTTTGAATGTTTGCAACATTGCGGAAAGGAAGTGTGGATAATAAAGTTTTGTTCACTCACAAGTCGCCTATGAAATTTGCAACAATCATTCTTCAGCGGAGTTATAAAAAGTACCGCACGTCGTTTAAAAAAGCCTCTTACGAAACGACAACTCGACAAGTAAAAATCAAATTAGTTTTGTGTAATATATAAAAAAAAAGTTTATTTTAATTCATAATGGATGTTAAAAATATTCATTCAATTTTTATATATAATGTTATAACAGTGAATTAGTGATTAATCCGCCATTAAGGTAGGTAAAACGTTGTCGAATTATTTAATTAGTCAAATGTATAATTGAATGATGAATGGAATATTCTTTTAATTCTGAATTTCTATTTTAATCAGATGCGGTCCTGGTTACGAGTTCCTAGTTCCGAGCTCCTGGTTACGAGTTCCTAGCTACGAGTTCCTAGTTCCGAGCTCCTAGTTACGAGTTCCTAGTTACGAGTCCCTAGTTCCGAGTTCTTATTTCATAGTTTCTGGTTTCCACTTAGAATAAAATTCTAAGTCGGATACAAGACATGGACTCTTGATAAATTGTGGAATCACATTAATTACATATGTATTGAACTGCATGAAACTATACTAAGTTAGAAGAAATGTTGAGATCGATACTGTTTATTCTATGTGGATGAAGAAGTCTTGAGTTGTGTCTGGGAGGAGTAAGAGAGACTACAATTAAAGATAAATATGGGATGGATGTCTGGAAGGGGTCCCCACAGAAGGAATTTGATCAGGTCGTAATGTAGATTTTAAAGTATTTAATTATGTTGTATTCATACGATGTTCCAATGTAGTTGGGTAATTTTAATCTATTCATACAATTTTTTTGTATATGATGCACAACCGATTTGTCTCTTAATTATATATATCTTATATTTAATTATTAATAAATTGCATTAGAAATATTCATAATATGAAAGTCCAGAATAGTCCATATAGAGTGTTTCGTAGAATATAATTTTTGCATTTTTTATGAAGGAATTTCAACCCATGCTCTGGGATAAATATGTAAATTAAGATTCTGTATGGAAGATTCTTACTAATTTTATTTAATCTTTTCTCATGCTCTACCAAATAACGCCACAGTTACATTTATACATTGATAATATCTAATAAACTAGTTTCATTATCACACTACGTGCCATTTTCACGTTACTAGGAAAATTATGTTATTAAACATTTGTGTATAAAATATCACGCTCTTTTACTTTGAATTTTTACGTCCATTTTTTATCTTTTCGGTTTTTGATTCTTCTCTCTTGTGACTGCTACATGCACCTTTTTCTTGCGTTCTTTCTTGGAAAAATCCAACCATCTAGCCTTTCAAATCTTATCCTATCTAATCTCGGTTGACACTTTTTCATTCACTTTATGTCATACTGGAAACTTTCTTCTGTTAAAAATGATGTCGCTTCTAAGAAAAAAATTCTACGTTGAATTTAACATTTGAATTAAAACATTTGTATTTACTTGTATTTAACTTTTGTAAATATGCAAATTTTATTGAATTATTTCTATTTTACTTACTTATTCAATATTTTACTAAATAAAAACATGGATATTATAAATTCAGTAATTTGATGAAAGTTCATTTATTATTGTGGGCGTAAAGATATTCCCTTTTCCATTTTTCCCATATAGAAAAATATTTATTTTATGTTGTCCTCTAGAACTCATAACAATAATAAATTCTCTTTTATCCGAATCTTTTTACCTCTTTCACCTTTATGTAATACCTAATTCATTATAATAATAATAATTACTACTTACACATCACCTAACTACTTTTCGCTATATAAGAAATATTTCAGTAGAAAATGTAATTTATTTCTTTTTTATAAACGAATATGAAATTTGATGAAACAAGATATGTAGGTATATTGAATCTTTCCAAAGTCTCTATGTCTATTACAATAATTATGAACTGGACATAGATTCGTCGGACCGTGTGTTGTTTAGGAACCTGACTATTTTTTTGAAAAAAATTGACCAAAAGGAGGACTTTAAATAATAAATACATATAAAAACATAAAAGTTCAATACCTAGTTATTAAAAATCATGCTTAAGCAAAAATAGAAACCCGAAGTAAAAAAAATTACCATAATAATTATAGATATTTCTAAAATTGACAATAATATAAATAAACATAATAGCAAATTAAACAAGACTAGTGTTATATCAGTAATAAAATCATGGCTCAAACTTGTATTTTAGACAAATCCGTGTTCTTTGTGGAGGGGGGGGGGGTACATTAATGTTCTTTGTGGGTGTTAAAATGTTATATAAAATTTATCTAGATGCTACTCATAATTTATTATTTTAATACGAAAAAGATAAATTTGTACGACTTTTAGGAACAACATGATTTCAATGTGGTTAAAGGTGAAGTTTCGATGTTATTGACTGAAGGTACTTGTGGTAAGTCCATTTCAAGATAAATTGAAAAAACACAGTTTGTAGTTCACTTGCAAATGACTTTTATTAACTAAACGATTTTTTTAATCGCCTGATGATGGAGTCGAGTCTCGGAATACTAGTACACGAAGTTAATAAATTTATCTTAGTTAAAGGTGGTTGCTTTATGGGAGCAATGAGTGACACCTTCATATGAATGATTTAGACACTTTCATATTCAATATTTTATGAATGCTAGATCTTGTACAAAACATTTTAAAGAGAGGTCGCTTCTGCTTTGGCGCATTCCTTAATATAATTATATAATAATATAGTATTCTGATATATGTACAAAATGTAGATACCTATGTGGACATAAAAAAACGTAAAATTTGAAGCATAATAAAGACATTTCAACCATGAATATTTCTTTGTCGATTAATCGATCCCCGTTTACTAGATACTGTTGAAGTAACTGAGAAACATTATCCCCTTGAAACTTGGCTCTCTTGTCTCTATTGTAGATAATAATGTTACAGGAAATTTGTTAGAAAATATCGCAATCGAGCAGTAAATTTGCCCATTGTGCATTAAAGTCGAAAAGTTATAGTGAAAAATATTATGAAATTGCACGAGCATATGTATTAATTCTCATCTTCGATTTAGATTTCATGTAATGCATGTGAGGACATAGTGAGATGGAGTAGGAAGAGGAGACGATTCTGGAGAGACCATGTGGACAGGATGGCTGAAAACAGGATCGCCCACATTGCTGCAAAGAAGACACCGGCTGGCTCACGTTCATGAGGAAGACCACTAAAAAGATGGAAAGATAGTTGGTCCTCAGGGTTACAAGAGGGAATCACTTCCGAAACAACAGATCGATGATCTATCACACGAAGAAAAGAAGAAGAAGTGAGTCTTGCTATTAATTACAATATTATTAACTTTTTTACAATTATCAATACTCCACCCAACAACTGAAATATTTCTCTGAACTTTAACAGGATTTGAGTAATTATTTTTACAATCATGTTTATCTAATAATTCTAGTGTCACGGTGTTTGTCATCATACTCCTCCGAAAACGGCTGGACCGATTTTGATGAAGTTTGGTGTGCTTATCGGGTAGGTCTGAGAATTGGTCAACATCTATTTTTCATACACTTTAAAGTTAAGGGTGGTCCACCCCGATTTTTTATTTTTTGTTTTTATTTAAAAAAATACATACAGCCCTAAATTTTCACCCTCTTTCTACCATCAACCCCTATTTAATAATAGCGTATATGGCAAAACAACGTTTGCCGGGTCAGCTACTCTCGGAAACATTATGTGTAAACTAGTTTCCATTTCTCGGGGATATTGTTCGCCAAAAATTGATAATTGTCGGTTTTCACGATATATCTAACGCTGTGATATTATTGTCAAATGATTGATGTATTTTTAAAAGTGCTATCAAGAAATCTGGCAAACACAATGTTTTATTACCGAATTTTTTTTTTTTTTAAAAAGATATATCTGGGTAAAAAAGATATAACCTTATACACCTTTCACAGTAAGCTACTAAAAGCTTGTGTCGTGAAAGGGGAGTTTGCCGGCACCTGGTATCGAACCACCGACCCATTGTTCACGAAGCCGAGACTCTACCTCCAGGCTACCGACGAACTCAATTGGAATTCTCAATCTCATTGGAATTATCGGCCCTTCCATTTTACAGAGAAAACATATTTTTGGAAAGTGCGGTATAAAAAATAACGTTAAAAACACTTTCGTTAAGGTCAGAGTGGAATCTAGATGTACATCTATGTGTTTCTAGTAATAATGTGATTGATATACACATCCGAAAAAATATGTGTTTATATAATGTTATGAATTACTTACAGAATTTTGACATTATGGAAATAGAAACATAATACAATAATAATAATTAAAAAAAATCGCACTAATACCTATATAACAATCATTATATAATATACAATACACATTATTTATCAATATGATAGGTACAATGTTCTTTCTTCTCGTCTCGCTATAATTATAATTATGAGAATTGCTTGGAAGTTATATGAGATGGGGGATTGTTGTATCTACTACATACCTAATATATATGTAGGTATAATGTATTATGATTGTATACTTACCAACTGTATTTCATTAATTCTAGGAGATGATTGGTATTTGTAGTCAACATAACAATATGAGGTTTACATCACGGTTATCATTTTATTTTCCTAACAACTATTTCCAACGAAAATTATAATGACAGGCTTTGGTATCATTAAATCACACCTACATTATACTAATATCAAGAAACATGATTTGAAAATATCCAATGATGGCTAAATATAATATTCGACTGTGCACAGGAAAAGGCTTCAAACCATATAAGTAATTTTTTTTAGAAGAAACACAAATTTATTTATTTATTTATTTAATTTTATAAAGTTATAATTATACCTTAAAAATAACTTATAACAAACATAAATTTTAGTCTTACTTACTTACTAAACTTACAACAATACACTCGCTCAGTCGCCTTCCATTCCCAACATTCATACATTGTAGGATAAAGAAAATTATTTTTTTAGATTGATTAAATTAAATCAAAAGTATTTTATATTTTCAAAAGGTTTTCGGACTACGCCCATCCAAAATATATAATAGGTACTTTATGTGAAAGACACGTGTTTTAATTTAACTTAATCAAACTATATAATTAATTGTGACGAACTTTCACAATGTTTGCTCTTCGAAAATAAATAAATTATAAAGAAAATGTCAAATTATCTTCATTATTATTTTACTATGTTATGTAATTTAGTTTTTTTATGTCATAAAAATTTGATAGAAAATGTTGATTACGTCTTTTGTATTGACAAACTTTAGTGACATGTGAAAGATATAGATATAGGTATATGTCGCAGATTTGGGGTAATGCTGTTTGACGTTTTTTACCTCGCCGTAAAATTATGTCTAGATGAATTTTTTGGTCTAAATTTGTTAAATTAATTTGGAGTATTTTATCCTATTTGATATTTGCAATTAAGTCCTAGGTAAAAAAATATTTTAATTTATTTAAAAAAAAACTAAACGTGTGGGGATTGAACCCTTTGACCAGAATGTGTACAAGACACAAATGATTGGTTTTAAAACAAACAAAAAACACTTTTGCCTGAATTGTGGTTTTATGCCATTGTCCTGAGCACAGTCGAATACAAAAAAACATTTTTCTTATAAAAGGTCTTCGATGTAATGAAAAAATCTATTTCGCAGTATAGTGTCAGAAATACGATAAAAAGAAATGACACAGTTAATTCAGAACCTTCTGAATGGTACTTAGAAAAGCGTTGCAAGATGAAAATGGATGTAATGAAAACCATAGTCGATTAAATAAGTGCATAAAAAAATTCAAATAAAAATATAATTAACTACTCACTTTGTATAAGTCTCCCTATACTCTCCCACAAGGAATGGTGTGCATATGATGATAGTGTGATTCTTGCCCAAGTCCACGGAGACAGCATCTGACACTATTGCTGCAGGAAGAGCACATATTACAGCCAATACCCATATTAGAGATGCACAAAGTACAGTCATGGAACGCGTCTGTAACAAATGAAGGAAATAATTACATTAATTTTCTAAAACCTGTATAAAACTCACAAGACAATAATAATTTTCCGAATGTCTAAGTTATTTTAAATTATGAACAATGTGTTTTTTCTTCCATATAAATAAATACTAGCCAGGTACATGTTTTAAATCCAAAATATTCAACTATAATCTTCACTGTTGAATATGAGAGTCAAATTTTACCTAATTCTTTGCCATTAATAAATTATAAATAGTAAAATTACATATTTACAAAATGAAAGTCCAAACTTTTATGGACTTCAAATGACATGATTCTTATATAACATGAATCAGCGATATCTATGAAGAAATATAATTACTTAAATTCTTTCATATTTCTTGTATATCCTGTAAAGTAGTTATACAAAAGTATTAATTACATATAATTTTTATAAGGAGTTAATAATTAAATTTTATGAGCCAGAGGCCGTCAAGTGTTCAAAAAATTGGTTTCAAATTCAGTGCGTGAAATAGAATCTAAGGCAAAAAATTGCGAAGATTTTCAAAAAGTTATAATATTTACATTTCCTTATACCTTCGGTAGAAGGATAACTTCTAACCTCGGGTACGCACGCAAAAAATACTAAATATTTACTTTTACACAGTGATCAATAATGATTAGGTATTTAATGTCAACATACGATTATTTAGACAGTGTACACACAGGCAAAAAATACAAGCATGACTTACAAAACAAAATATAATAATACATCCATTCTACTCTTACATTGTACTACATCTTAACGTGTGATACGTTCTCAAGATCTCTAATAAATAAATTGTTTCTGAACCTTACCTAATATTGATATTCAATACGAATGATTACTAGAAAACCTGTATTTCTCTGTTAAATATATCCCTTGGTTTCCCAACCTTTGGGATATGTGGTCATACAAAGGTAGTAAGTATTATTATTTGATTTTGAACTATAATATCACCAACTGCGTTGATGGTAGTGGTATTAAAATAATATTTCGTAATCATGATAGATCTCTAGGTTCCATTTACGTTCAAATATGAATGTATTTGCTTCTCTCGGCTAGAAGGACATCTAAGGAGTTTATTCAAAAACTATGGCGCATCTGGTGTGAGCAAGATTTGTTTAGTGTAGAATTCAATAGTTGTAATAATAATAATTGGACAATTTATATATGGCGCCGTTAGATGATACGTGACCATCTCAAGGGCGACGTGACTCCTCCTAAAGAGAAGCGTTTTCAACTTGATTGTAAATGAATATGAGATTTGTTTAAAACCATACCATACAGTCATACACTTGCCTTTATTATATACGTTTATTTATTTATTTATTTATTTATCGATTCAAACGGCTCGGAAGCCAATTACAAAAGCACATATTAAACATATTAAAAACATACAACTATTATTCAATGAGAACAACAGAAATTTTAAAAGCATTAAAATTATATATATCATGACACAGAAATATAAGCTTTGTTAACTTATTTGTGCATATCGAATTAAAACTTTTCCACACATGAGGGTTAAGATTCATGATCCCTAAAGCAATTCCCTTATCTTTGTTAAAATATTCGCCATGATATTACAATATTAACACCTTTTATGATACACTAAGGCCTCGGGAGTTGAAATGCTCAAGACTAATAATCATGTAAGATACATCTACGAGAAATAACTTTTAAAAGGTTATCAGATTTGTTGAGTGACGAGTTCAAGTTAAAAAGGGGAATATTTTTGTTGGTATTAGAGTGGCGACTCAATTTGATCCTAAACGCGGTGGTGGACTGATTCTCTCTCAGGCTATGTTCACATGGCAAAATATTGACGCGATTTGAAAACGCGACTAGACGCGTCTAGAAATCCTTATAAATTTACCTAACAACCTTTCACATGAGCGTGCGTTAATACAGCGCTTAGAGAAAAAGTTTCTAGACGCGTCTCAACGCGCGATTAGATACTTATGTAAAATCCGTTTGCTGTTCATATGAGCAAGCGCTTTCATCGCGATTTCACGTACTGTGTTAATAAAGAAAAAATAAAAATAAAATAAAATATTGACATCGACCTACTAATTGATGAAGTAGAAAAAAAATAGTGATGAGTACCCTCCAACGCGCGTTAGCGCTCGTCATCTGAACACTCATCTTATTTGATCGCGCGTTGACGCACGTTAACGAGCGTTACATGTGAACTTAGCCTCAGCTGGCCTAGTCTGCGGGCAATCTGTTCTAGGCAGTTAGCGCGGTGGCTCTGAAGCTCCTTTCTGTAAATTTGGAGGTGTTTTGCCATATTGGATTATACGAGTTTGTTGACAGTAGGCTGAGTGCAGGGGTCACCTTGGAGTTTCGTAAACGGAGCAGAGCTCAGTGAGACATGTGGATGGCATTTACACTCTGTCTCTCTGGCAACTCTCCTGCAGGTCGATTCTCTTAGCTACAGTGGTGAAATAACTCAAGTGATAAATTCGTGTTTTCTTCTAAAATAATAATGTAAATATCTTTATTCAATGAAACACTGCTTACAAAAAACAACACAACAATCTACTTCACTAGGCGTGACCTAGACTGAGGTAGTGTTTACATAAATTTTCATTCATCATAAAATAAAACTAGAACAATAAAAAAAAACAATAATAATATACAAAAAGAATATCAGACACAGCCTTATTCATTCAGTAAATAAACAATAACAGAACGGTAAAACTAAAACAATAAAAAAGAATAATAATAAATCTATAAGGGAAAAGATTGGGCACGGAAAACGCTATTCCACATTCTAAAGTAAAATGGTATTGTGTTCTATTTGATCTTTTTTATGTAATTACTGTTTTAATTATAAATCTGTATTATATTAAGTATTTTGTTTTGTGTAATACCTCTACACAGGACTTGTCCTCATGAGGTACAATACCTATTTGTATGTATTATTATTTGGGTGTGGGTGTATGTGGATGAGTGTGTTTGTGTGTGTGGATGTATGTGTGCGTGCGTGAGCGTGTGTTATGTTATGATTAAATAAAGTAGGGAAAATAACCTTAGTAACTGAAGTAAAGAAAATTGAGCGCTGAGACAATGTAAGGTGAAAACTGGCTCAGTCTACCTTGGTACGGGCTCATGCCCAGTTAGGTAGACATTAGTGACTTATCTTTTAAAATCTGTTTTGTAAATAAAATAAATAAATAAATAAATAAATTAATTGACTGCTGGTATTGTATATAACTTTATGAAAAAAATTATAAATAATATCGATATAAAATGAATATCAGACACATCCTAACTCATTCAATTTCTCATGTTAAATATAGAAGCTCTATAATGTTTGTTAATTATATAAGTGAAATTTTTGCTAAGGAAGATTGTGTACAAAATTTAGCGATATCCAGAAAAAATAACTCAGTTATTGTCAGATTAATATTGACGGATGTGGTAGCGTAACTTCATCACCATTTTTTCTCAAAATGTCTTGTGGGTTGGATTACTTCACGTCCCGAGCGGGTAGGCAGAGAGAACAGAACGCCATATAGATCTATCCATACACAATTCTTTCGCTTCCTCCACATTCATATAATTACTCATGCACACACGAAGGTTTCTCTTACTTAACACACGGTTGTCCTTAAGAATTTGATCCACGTGATCAAGCCACGTAGTTTTCGGATGCCCGCGCTTCCTCACACCCTTTTTTCAGGCAATCTTCTTTTTTAAATTTAAATTACATCTTTTTTGTCATTCTTACCTCGTTCATTCTTTGAACATGTCCAAACCATTGTTGCTTATTCACGCGCATTCTGTCCACAACAGTCTTCTTGAATCCACTCATCCTTCACTCTATCACGCAGCGTTTTACCAAAAATTCTCAGCGATCACATCTCTATTGCATTTATTCCACTTTTGTCCTTCTTCCACCACGGCTACAGCCAGCACCAATAGGCCACTGCATACGCATTCGCGAATATCCAAAACTGCACATTCGTTACATCACTGGTTCATACTAATATTTATTTCGTAGTATAGTTTTTAGTTCCATAATATTTCATCACCTGAGTTTTAACAGATGAGAAAATTAATTTTCATCGCACATTTATTGCTTCTAATAGCCATTTCATGCAAGGAAAACACTTTATGGTAGATCGAAAAAAAAAACTTTCAGGTCTTCTACGCATTACTGAGATACAAAATATAGACATAAAAAATATAAACTGCTTGCAAATAAATTGCGGTCGATTTGTTTTGGTGGACCTCTTTTTTCGTGGTTTGTAGACTATTTGAGGAATCGTAGGTTGTCAGTGAAAATAAATAATACTCTCTCTCGCACATTTGAAGTTTTAAGTGGCGTTCCGCAAGGCTCCCACCTAGGGCCGATGTTATTCATTCTCTTCATTAATGATGCTGTGAACATATTCACTAATGTGAGGGTTCTAATGTATGCTGATGACATGAAAATTTTCAAGGCTATATATTGTATGGAGGACTGTGAGACGCTGCAGAGAAATTTGGATGATTTTTACAACTGGTGCTGCAGGAATAAACTAACATTGAATACAAAGAAATGCCAAGTTATGCGTTTCTACAGAATTAAACATCCCCTTTTTTATATATATATAAAATAAATGATTCTGAGCTGGGATCGGTCAATGAAATACGTGATTTTAGTATAATTTTTGACCAGCGACTAAGTTTTGTTAATCATGTAGACAGTATTTGTAAAAGATCATTAAGAATGTTGGGTTTTGTGCTGAGAATCTGTAAGCCTTTTTCAAGTTTGTATACATTTAAAATTTTATATACTTCTTTGGTTCGTAGTATCTTGGAATTTGACTCCCCTGTGTGGAACCCATGCTTCGAGGTTCATGTAAATAATTTAGACAAGATTGAGCGTAGGTTTCTGCGGTACATTAACTATAGAATGGGTTTACCAAGGGAAAATATTGATTATAGTTATTTATTAAACTCTCTAAATTTATTAGGACTATCTGATAGAAGAAAGTTGTCTGATTTGATGCTTCTGTATAAGATTATACATGGTCAGAAAAACTGTCCAGATATCTTACGTCAATAATAAACTTTCATGCTCCATTAAGGGCCACACGACAGGCGGCACCATTTTATGTAAATGAATCCCTGACAACATATAATCAGAACTCATCGCTGAATCGTATTCAGAGAGTTGGTAATGAATACTCTCAGGCAGCTGATATATATAACACGACTTTATGTCAGTTTAAATCATGTTTGAAGAGTGTCATGCTGCAGTACTGAGTGATTGCTTTGGGTGTGATTTTGTGTTGTTATGGTGGTGCTTGTGTGTCTATCATCTGTAGCTTCTGTTTTTTAAATTTTGTTTTCACTTGTATATTTTTATTGTGTCATGATATATATCATTTTATGCTTTTAAAATTTCTGTTGTTCTCATTGAATAATAGTTTTATGTTTTTAATATGTTTAATATGTGCTTTTGTAATTGGCTTCCGAGCCGTTTGAATCGATAAATAAATAAATAAACGTATATAATAAAGGCAAGTGTATGACTGTATGGTATGGTTTTAAACAAATCTCATATTCATTTACAATACAATTTCTGAAATGTTGTAAAACTTTTCATTTATATAAGGGACAAAAAGAGATCAGTTGTAACATGACCGTTGTATGCCTTAAAATATAATACAAGTTCATCGTGTTGAAAGTAGAAATATAAGCTTTGTTAACTTATTTGTGCATATCGAATTAAAACTTTTCCACACATGAGGGTTAAGATTCATGATCCCTAAAGCAATTCCCTTATCTTTGTTAAAATATTCGCCATGATATTACAATATTAACACCTTTTATGATACACTAAGGCCTCGGGAGTTGAAATGCTCAAGACTAATAATCATGTAAGATACATCTACGAGAAATAACTTTTAAAAGGTTATCAGATTTGTTGAGTGACGAGTTCAAGTTAAAAAGGGGAATATTTTTGTTGGTATTAGAGTGGCGACTCAATTTCTACTAAAAACAACATTAACAGATCAGCGCACATAAATATTATGAATTTCTCATATGTATCATAAATATAATTTATACGAAAAGAAATTTGTAAATGGAAGACTATCGATACCCTTGTTGAGAATATCTACTATTAATGGAAATAGGTTATGAAGCTACTTAATGTTGACGGTGAACGTTTAAAAAGTGATGTGCTTATCAAGAGAAAAAAATAAGACAAATATTTAAATATAAAAATGTTCAATGTCTATCTCAGTCCATGATTTGTCGATGTAGGTACCTACTTGTTATTAAGAAAAATATAAAGAAATGATTTGAAATGGTTTGTAGATTACTCCAGCTCTGTGATTAATGATTATAAATTATGTGTTTACTTCAACCACATGTTTATAAACCAACTCTCATAGATATATTAATATTATTTTGATGTGCGCGTCTCCCAGGAAAAGCTTTTTGATTAAGTGGCAATTAAATAAGTCGAGAGATATTTCTCTTAGTTACATGTATAATACAAATGATTTATTTTATATTTGGGCAACAGGCTTTTCTCAGTTTAATTTAAAATCACCCATGAGAAATTAATGGCGAGATTAAATCTAAATATGTATGGATTTTTTTGTAATTGGATACGTTTCATACCTGCTAATTGTTGTAATAAATCAGGTCAATTATTCAGTAACTACTATTTTGACTTAAAATACTATTGAGATACTAAGTATTAATAGCTTACACATTAAACTTTTTTGGATAGGTATGTTTTATGTATTTCAAAAAAATGTAACGTAAAAATACTTGATTTTTGTTTTTTTTGCACTGCTTTCGACAAAATACATTCATGAAATATTTGTACAATGCCGGTGAAACAAACAAAATATTTCGGGAGTACATTAATATGATATTCTAAATCTAATATGCGTAAGCTTTTGGTTTTGGATTCAAAAAATGTCAATACCGTAAACCTTATCACTCAAGTGGTTCTTTTATCTTACAAATTTAAATTAAAAGCTGTGATTTTTGTACTGTCTTTTGTAATGCCTTGAAATAATTCACAGTACACTGCAACTACGCAAAATAGAGGTATTTCCATCAAGAACCGTCGGTTGATAAATATCAACTTTATGAAGCCAACTCTCATAGATTTTTTAACCGCAATATAATTTTTGTGATTCACAATGTTCTAAGTTTGTATTTGCAAAACTACATAATATGTATTACAACTAGACTGTTATGCCAAAGTAGGGTTTTTAAACTTTCAATGCCTTGCCGATTTCTGAATAAAATTCGTAGATTTTCGGGATAATTCCATAAGGATGTTATTTATGTTTATATTAATTTAACGATTCATCCCTGATCAAACCGGATTAAAAATAAGAAACAAAGTAAAGAAAATTGTTTTTTTCCATTATGGGACGTTTACTTTCTGAAACATTTTGATAAGTGGTATGCGTATAGGAGGGAGCAAACTAGGATCTCAAAAATAGTGGAAAGTGATAAAAATAATAGTGGGAAAAGTACTGACAATTTGTATAGTAGCTGCCTATCCCCTTTTCCCCCCCTTATAAAAATAAGACCATATATAAGGTATTTCTAAAATTGATATCAAAAGACAAGGAAAATTCTTTAAATTATTTAAGCGAAATACTTTGAATTCCTATACCAAAATGAAAATATCAAGATGAGAGCCAGGGAAATGTTAGAAATTTTGGTGTGTATACCTATACAGTAGAGCAAATTATCAAATGGCTAAAACTGGGACTAAAAAAAATCCACGGGTTGCAGTCTTCTTGATCAACAAGTCTTCGGTACGGCCCTATAGGTATATGATATAAGATGTATTTATTCTCAATAATGTTCAATAACAATATGATATAATCATTACAACTTTTTGATACAATGTCATGTTTTTCTGCAAAACATATTACAAATATTCGTAACGAGACACGTGTAACATCTCAGAGATAAAATTGAGATCACGTTATTCATTGTATGTTTATTTGTTTACTGAAATATCAAATGCCATAAGCCTATTGAAATGTCGGTAACTAGACCATAAAAATTATAATTAAAACATAATTATTATTTTCATCACATAACGACTCCCATGCAATCTCTAGAAGACTTCTCACTCTGTTCTTAAACTTTTTGAGTGAATATAAATTAAAAATATTCATAGCACATAATAACTCATATATGGTAAGAATATTTTGACTTATAAATGATGCTGTTATGGTTTTTGTGTTAAAAATATTAGTCATAAGATAAATATTTAGAATCATACAGTAACTATTCACGAGAGATGGAAGCTGATATAGCGATATCGAAAGAAAAATATCGCTGTCAACAAAGTAAACAGTGCAATTCAATCGACAGACGCAAATAGAAATATATTATCTATCACAGTCAAGAGGTCGTTATATTCAGTAGTGCCAACATTGGACATGGCTGATGAAAGTGGTATAAATACAGTTGGGATGAGGTCGTTGAAAAGAGTGTGTGGTGAAAGTCTGAAAGACAGAGTGCCTAACAGTGTTAATAGACATATCACAGAATGAAAGCTGAGCCTGAGATGGTTATAAGAATGAAAGTGAACAAACAACGGTGGTATGCATGCATAAGCGAGCATGATAAATTGTACAATAGTGACGGAAGCGAACAGCGTGTGCAAGGATAGTATCGATTTTTGGATTGTTTGTTTATTTGATTGATCGTGTGGTAATTGTTTCAATTGTATATATTTTTTCTATTTTTTTTACATTTAAGGTACCTACATGTAATTTCGATTCATGAGTACACGCTTTTTATACATAGAAAAAATATGTTATGTTTCAACGTAAAACATGTAATCTCGTATTTCTGCAAACTGTTTTGATTTGTTAATTATAGAGCTTAAATTTTGTATTGTAGGTATAGGTATATATTGTTCAACTGTGTATTTGCATGAAATTAAGTAAGTAAATGGAAGTAAACAACTGGAAGAAAGTCCATCAAGAGAGACAGGACAGCACAAAAAAGTTCGCCCGCGATAGGCACAATCACACAAACACGTGTATCAATGTCGAAACACATCATCTTTTCGACAAATCCAAAACTGCATATTCTGGCGATGGGCCGAGTCTCGTACCATATGCAAAGGCATGAACTAAGTCTATGCCCAACTGCACGCAGGGAAATGGAGTTCAATCTTCACCTCATATATAATACATATACAAATATTACATACTGAAACACTAGCAGAAACAGTCCAATTACCTCTTCTATTACGATCATTCAAACAAATGAAATATTTGAAAGTTTTAAAATTAAATGTCGATAAGTAGTAAATAATATTTTTTTATTACTTTTTAAATTACAGTATACTAGATTTTGTTAATAATGTCAGTCAACTCCTTTGTCATTGTACAACCCAAATACGATGAATGTGTGAAAATGGTATATTTTATTAAATTACCTCTTCTATTACGATCATTCAAACAAATGAAATATTTGAAAGTTTTAAAATTAAATGTCGATAAGTAGTAAATAATATTTTTTTATTACTTTTTAAATTACAGTATACTAGATTTTGTTAATAATGTCAGTCAACTCCTTTGTCATTGTACAACCCAAATACGATGAATGTGTGAAAATGGTATATTTTATTAAATTACCTCTTCTATTACGATCATTCAAACAAATGAAATATTTGAAAGTTTTAAAATTAAATGTCGATAAGTAGTAAATAATATTTTTTTATTACTTTTTAAATTACAGTATACTAGATTTTGTTAATAATGTCAGTCAACTCCTTTGTCATTGTACAATAGGGTGGAACGAAATTTTTTTTTCTCGAATTTTGATTTGGAATAGTTGTATTTAGTTGCCTTTTGCCATCAATTGCCTGCATTAAAAATATAAAAATTATCAGACAACGGTAAGAGCCCCCGACAAGACATCGAATATTTACAAAAAGGACAATTTAGGGGCTATTTGTGCGGCCTACAAAACAATACAGAACTTATTAAAATAGGTTTATTTTATTCAAAAACATATTCAAATATAGTTAACTAGCAGTTGCAATCAAATATTTCATCATTTTAATATACTTTGGTACTGGGACAGTTGAGCAAAGTGCGGGACAAAGCGGGGGCAGCACGCTTCGATCTACGAATTTGCAGTGTTTCGTTTCAACTAGAGTCGATTATACTGTCTCAAGGTGGAAGGTAGCCCGTCAATTATTTTCACCAGTAGGTACTAGTTGATGTACTTACGTTTTTTAAGTGTATAAATATGACTTCTACAAGATAAAAGTTAAAATGTCCGATATTTGGTGAAAGTGCAGAGTTCAAGGAGAATATACTACTTACGTATGAAAATGTTATGAAATTCTTTGAATGGGTTCGACAAGACTTAAAAATAAAGAACAACACCACAAAATAACCTACATTTTTGGAAAAGTGCCGAAACAGTTGAAACAAAAATTGAAGAATTAGTTATGAATAAAATCTTCTATTTAAATTGTTACACACAAACGAGTTTTACAGTTACTTAAAAAATATCACTCAAAATGTTTTGATTTGATTTGTTTGATTTTGTTTGAAATTTGAAAAAGTTTTTGAAGAAACTAAAGGAAAGAAAGGTAGAAGAATTCAGAGTACAAAGTGCAAAGCTTTTTGACATAGCTGCATGTAAATGTAAAGAATTTGTAAACTGTACTTGTTTGAGAGAAAATAAAGTGCCAAAAGAGGAACAAATATTTTTAGAAGACCAACGCACTAACAGACAAATGGTTTTAGGAAGAACGGATCTTATCTAGAGTAAAAAATTGCAGAAAAGAAGATTACGTGCTCTTAAACAAGAAATCAGGCATAATTCAAATACAAGAATTAAAGAAATTTCCTTTTCTTTATATAGGCTAAATAGATCTGAAGTTAGTTCTAATGTTGACCTTCCTTCTTATTCGTCAGCCGCAGATGGTCTTGACACCGCGAACAAAGTGGATTAAAAGCCTATAAAACTCACAGATGCCAGTCTTCATAGTTTGACGATTGTATGCGATAGATACGGAGTATCAGACCGAGCTGCGGCGGTTATCGTATCATAAATGTTCTATATTCTGCTTCTGATGCTGACTCTGAGGCGCAGTCGACTAACGTCGTGGGCAGGATGAAACTCAGAAGAATAAGACAGAAAGTTTGCGTGCAAATTTTAACAGAAGAAAGAGTAACAGAAATTCCTGACTTATATTTTGATATACCAGACGGCTTAAACTGTTTTAAAAAGATCGAAGAGATTTAAAGTGATTGTACAAGAGGAGCATGTTTCGATTATTAAAGAACCAGGTTCTGTTTATGTTGGGTATGTGTTTCCAACATCGGGCAGTGCGAGAAATATTGAAAGAGCTATCCACGGCTTTTTGACGACTGAAAATATATCACCAGAGATCATAATGACTGTTGGATGTAATGGAACAACCACAAATACAGGGAATGTGGGAGGCGTGATTGGTTTTTTGGAAAATAGACTATCTCAACCATTGCATTGGATAATTTGTCTCTTATACGCCAATGAGTTGCTATTGACGCTTTGTTTTCCTATTTGGATAGCCCTATAGCAGGATCTAAATCATTTGCAGGTCAAATTGGTATAGCATTAAAGATGGTTCAAAACATTTATGGAAGCTCATTAACAGCACTAGTTATTTGTCGAACGAATTGTTAGCGATTGTGGACCCTGTTTTATTTCGGAACAGTTACTTTGCTCATCCAGAAAACTTGTTGTTGAGTACGATAACAGATACGCGTAAGCATATTAGAAAACTAGCTGCCAGACGCATTTTAAAAGCTCGTCAAGTGAATAAAAATTCTGTTTCGCGCATGTTTGAGGTGCCAAAAGTGGACTTAAATGCAAGTTCTTACATAGACTTGATAAACTGGCAACAAAATAAATACGAAATCTCAATACTGATGAATATTTCCGATAAGCAGTTACAACATCTTATTGAAAATGGAGGAGAATCGTTTTTGGAGTTAATGAGACTGCCTTACCACACCCAAGCTGTGGAAAGATCAGTAAAAGATGTGATAGAAGCAGCTCTACGTTTATGCGATAAGACAAGAAGATAGGGTTTTGTAAAATCTAATTTAGCGTCTCGAAAGCTCATGCCAAAGTTTGAGACGAAAAAGGATTTTTGTTATGAAAAATGACGTTATTCATACCGACACAACTTTCTGAAACTGTGTATATTTTTAAAATAAATGATTCTATTAACTAAAATATACTTTTATCTAATCATATATATGCATAACATATTATATTTAGTTAATATTTTGTTAATAGGGTGTACTTAACAAAGCGTCTGTAAAAACTTAAAAATTGAAATTTCAAGTCTATGGCGGGACCTCTTGCTGTTGAGCTAGAACTTCCAAATTAGTGGGTGTTATTTACAATTATATAAGGCAACTTTTGCCTGGTATTCCAATTCGATATTCGAAAAAAAAAATTTTTTCATACAAAAGTGTTCCACCCTATTGTACAACCCAAATACGATGAATGTGTGAAAATGGTATATTTTATTAAATTACCTCTTCTATTACGATCATTCAAACAAATGAAATATTTGAAAGTTTTAAAATTAAATGTCGATAAGTAGTAAATAATATTTTTTTATTACTTTTTAAATTACAGTATACTAGATTTTGTTAATAATGTCAGTCAACTCCTTTGTCATTGTACAACCCAAATACGATGAATGTGTGAAAATGGTATATTTTATTAAATTACCTCTTCTATTACGATCATTCAAACAAATGAAATATTTGAAAGTTTTAAAATTAAATGTCGATAAGTAGTAAATAATATTTTTTTATTACTTTTTAAATTACAGTATTCTAGATTTTGTTAATAATGTCAGTCAACTCCTTTGTCATTTGGTACAACCCAACGATGAATGTGTGGAAATGGTATATTTTATTAATACCTAAGTATTATTGGAATAAGGTAACCACTAAATATAATAATTATAATACTTACATGAGTTATAATTTACCCTTAAATATTTTGCAAACCAGGTTCTTCGGAATAATTCACTAAATCATAATAGGTACTAGGTATTAAGTATATACGAGATGTAAGTATATCCATATACATATACGGTATTATACCTACTCGTATAAGTATAATATGGATACGTATATGGATGCATTGTTCTAGGTAAGGCAGTGGTCAGCGGCCCAAAATATTGTATATATAATGAGTTACAATCCACTGGATTGGTCTGCAACGAGTTTGGTTTTTCTTCTCCATTCGTCTCTATTCTCAGCCAGTCTTTTTAGCCCTACGTATGAGCCACAGTTCATGTCTCTCTTCAGTTGGTCCATATATGCGTCTCTTGGTCGGCCTCTGCCATTTGTCCCCTCGGTCTTACCCTCTGCGATGGCGATGAGTAGTCCTGGATGCCTGATGTTGTGGCCAATCCAGTTAGCTCGTTGTTGGCTGATTCTCTTAAGGAGTTGCCTTTTTTCGCCTACCCTGGTTAATACTTCTTCATTTTCGACGTGCTCCGACCAATGGATCTTGAGCATGCGTCTGTAGCACCACATCTCAAAGGCCGCCAACCGTCCGCTTTCACTCTTGCTGATGGTCCATGTCTCACAACCATAAAGCAGAATGCTCCATACAAAGGCTTTAGTAAGGTTCTTCCTTACGCTTAAGTCAATATTTGGGGATTCCAATATCTTTGATTTTTTGTTAAAGGCAATCCTTGCCTGGTTTATTCTGCTTACAATTTCCGATTTGGAGCGTCCATCCTGATTTATTCTGCTGCCCAGGTACACGAATTCACTTACTTGTTTGATGCTCACTCCATTTATGGCAATGTTCGCAGTCGCTTCCTCTTTTCCAACGACCATACATTTTGTTTTTTCTTTATTTATTTTCATGTTGTACTTTGACAACAGAATACGTTCCATTTTTCCTAAGGCTTCGTTCAGCTCCATCTCGGAGTCTGCGAGCAGTGCTATGTCGTCAGCATATCTGATCATGTCGACCTTTTTCCCATTTATTTTGACTCCTGTCCAGTTCTTCATTTCTTCTCTCAGTTCATCAATGGCTCGCTGTATATAGCAGTTAAAGAGAGCTGGCGACATTGAGCATCCTTGTCTTACGCCTTGTTCGATCCTTGCTTCTGCGCAGCTCTCTCCGCTTTTAATTACGGCCATTTCGTTCTTATATAGGCTCCAGATTGCTCTTCTGTCTTTGAAACTCATTCCTATTTCGTTTAGGATGTTAAAAAGTTGTTCCCATTCTACTTTATCGAATGCCTTTTCTAGGTCGATGAATGCTATATATGTGTTTTTATTAACTGTTATTCTCTTTTCTAGAATAAGTCTGAGACTCAGGATTGCATCTCTTGTACCAGTCTCCTTGCGGAATCCAAATTGTTGACATACAAAATCATGACATACAAAAATATTGTATGTCATGATTTTAATATCAATATTCAACTCTAATTAAAGGAACATTTTTCATTACTTTGTTCATGAGTCAATATTTTGTTTTTCCAAACAAACAAATAAAATAGTCGGAAAAATACTAAATAAGAAAGAAGTGAATTATACCGTGAATAAGACAATAATAAAATATGTTTATATATAAAACATGCTTTTGTAAAATACACGTAGACCAGACGTTTCACTTAACTACGTTACTAATTAATAATTCGCCAAATAAAATGTTTGACTATTTGATGCATAGATTTTAATTCAAAGGGTGTTGTAACAAAGAAAATAGTTAAAAGTGAATTTTGCAATATAATTGAAATCCAAATTGATTTTTAATGATTTCAAATTAACAGAAAAAGAATGAAAACTATTTGAGACAGAAACCACTCAATACATTCCTAGTGTTTAATTGATATAAAATGTACCTATTGATGTGGTTGTTCACAAATATTTCAAATAAATTAAATTTCTAATTTGTGGTTAACAAAGAATGTTTTGACCCTTGATATTCAAATAAAATTATTTACAAATTATTTGTTTTAAGGTAAAGAAGTGTCGTAGTTAAAATAACATTACAAAAATATTAGAGTATTTCCATATTAGATTTCCATAGTTACAATTTGGCTTTTAAAAATAAAGAATCCCGCTAATATAATATAGACCTTAACTTGACTTTTGTTTAAATCTCTTGGTTGACCATCTGCGACCAACTTCATTCTCTGCTCTCTCGGCTCCCGTCTCCGGTGCTGGCCGGTGTTTTTACACCGGCTAGCACCCCAAATAAATAACCAAAAACTTGGTAAATTGTGATTAAAAATTAAATTGTAACCGTAAATGTGAACTACAAATAGTGACAGTGAATCATCATTAATTTAATATTAGAACCTGTTGAATAAATACTAACTCTTGTGAATATGTAAATCTCTGTATGTGTGTTGTCGTTGAACCGGGCATTGTTTAAGTTTAAACCATCAATAAATGTTTCTTTTAACTTAAACTGTGTTTTTTCTAACTATGAAACCAATCAAGTAACTTTACGATTATCCCTGATTGAGACTCTTGCCCTGCAGACTGAGATAGCTGGTGAATACAAGTGGAGATGGACTTGAGTCATACAAGGAGTGTGGGAAAAGTTATACATATAAACTTTATAGCGAAAGAAGTTTATATTACAGAAGGTATAACCTGTTAAAATATATTACTGAGCACTGTTTA
Source organism: Athripsodes cinereus (assembly GCA_947579605.1). Classification (NCBI taxonomy): domain Eukaryota; kingdom Metazoa; phylum Arthropoda; class Insecta; order Trichoptera; family Leptoceridae; genus Athripsodes; species Athripsodes cinereus. The sequence continues at coordinate 28,200,116 of OX388306.1, read as the reverse complement.
ATCTCCACTATGTTAGGTTAAATACCGAACGTTTTCGCCTATACTTGTAGGCATCTTCAGGGAACTACAAATATAGGCGAAAACGTTCGGTATTTAACATAACATAGTGGAGATTAAACAGTGCTCAATAATATATTTTTATAATTTATTTGTTTTAATAAAATTAAAAATGCATTTCCACAGCGTAAACACAAAAACTCTTGAATTATTAATTATAACCTGGTTTCGACTTTAGTTTGACGATGACTTTGTTAGCCAAATCCAGGTAACTATTTTTAATAAACACAGTAGAACTTACGTACAACAGTTTGTTTACATAAATTAAAATAGTAAATTGTAAAATTCAATTCATTTTACACATTCAATCATAGATCTCGACAAATTTTAAAGACGATAATGAGTTTGAAAACAATAAGAAGTAATGCACAACAGCTTTTTTTCAAATTTTATTGAAAATGATTCACCTGTAATTTCCTCAAAGGGTTAACGATAGCGCAGTATCTTTCAGCAGACAGTGCAGTCAATGTAAAAACTGATACTCCAATAGATATATCCTTGGCGCATTCAGACAATCTACAGATGGCACCACCCCATGGCCATGATTCCAATGTGTATATTATGGAGGCAAACGGAACGCTTGTGATAATTACCAGCAAGTCTGCTAACGAAAGTGAGAAAATATACCTGAAATAAAGAGAAAGATTTGGTTAATACAAATTATAGGATCATTTTGCCAGTGGATTTTTTTACCATTTAAAAATTCGAAAATTAAGGGATTTTATAAAGGAAAAAAATGTTTTTCTATGGTATCGCCAAAATTGAAAAGGCCTTTTGCTTTTTTTCATTTAAAGAAAATATTCGTAAAACTTCACGTATAAGACGTTTAACAAAAATGTATATGACAAATAATTGTGGAAAGATCGAAGTGTTTCACAAAAATTGGTTTTAAAAAATAGTAAAAAATTGCTTATCAAATATATGTGAAATAACTGAAGTTTATCAATATGTGAAAAAACTGAAGTTAATGAATTGCAGTAATATGTCAATATGCGTACAAAAAATAATTAATAAAAATCATAAAAATAAATTTTTCAGTTGTAATAATGTATGCATGATATGTTTATAATAATATGAATAAGAATTAGTTTTTAAAATGTGACGTTTTGCGGGGAACACCGAAAGAGTCCATTTAAAACTCATAATACCTACAACAATATAATATTCATTATTTACTTTTACATCGGTATTAATATTACTTTTTTTTTTAAAAAAAAAAGATATACCTATCTAGGTTTTGTTATAAACCCACATACAACCTTATACACCTTTCACAGTAAGCTAAAAGCTTGTGTCGTGAAAGGGGAGTTTGCCGGCACCTGGGATGGAACCACGGACCTCATGTTCATAAGGCCGAGACTTACATACATACATGTCTTTTAGTTTGAATATTTTTACTTAATCCAGTATGTATACCACTATAAGATAAAAAGCTACCGAATGCAAAGAAAGCTTTGGATAAGAAGAAACAACTCAGAAGAGTGGACAAACAGTTAATTGTTTAGCTATAACCTAGCACAGGTGTAAGTCAGAGGAAATTGGAGGGTAGGCAAAATTAGGAGGATGGTCCCAGATGATGATAATCCTGCAAGACCAGGAGAAAGAATAAGAATTTAGCTTATAAAGAAACTGATTATTTCATTTATCGTGTTCGCATTAACTTCGCAACACTGTATTTTAAATTATTTGATAAATTAATAACTATTAATTGTGTTAATAAATTAAATCATTCGTTTTATCAAGTATTTTGTTATATATTTTCTTAATTCGATCTCTAATTTATTGAAACGTTTCTGTAATTTTTTTTTTTTTTTTTTTATTTATTTATTTATAGCCAGTTACACACTTCAGACAACACACAAAAATAAATACAAATAAAATATCAAAAATATTACAAGAAAACAATGCGTTGCCCAATTTAAAAGTGTATAAAAAATTATTAATTGGTATTATTCAATAGCCCATAAGGTTGTCATACAATATAAAATAAAAAAATAATAAAATAAAATAAAAATAGGTTATAATTGAAATAGTTGATTAACTAATCATATACCTACAGTACAAATATAAAGAAGGTAATAAACCGAATGATTAACTCTTCGAAATGAAACAAATGCATAACTCAATTTACTCTAATATGTGATATATAGAATGAACCGTACAGTAGAATAAAACATTTGTTTTAATAATTTCATTATGGAATTCTACTACCTAAACACCGACACAGTGAATACACATGTATGACTAAAAGTAACGTAGTTTTTACTCTATTTATGGGGACCTCCATGAAGTGAACACCAATGCAACTAACTGACTGAGGAAATAATATTTCCAGATAATAGAATTATATAATTCTATACTATAGAACTCAAATGTCAAATGCATTAAAAAACATTTTTGTATGAGCCCATGTTACACAAATTTGTATAGAAACAAAAATATTCAAAGGAACCTACCAAATGCGATTTCATTTCCAATTTTACTCATCATCTTAATACGGGATATACATAGTTAATTGTGAGAAAGTACAAAAATGGTTAAGATGACTACAATAAATAGTATTTTTAATTATTAAGAATTATTTTATTGTGAATGAGATATTTGATTTGTGTATTGTGTATTCTTGAACATGTAAAAGGCTCACACCGTGGATTGTGAAATAAATAAATAAATAAATATGTACTTCACCACTTAAATTGGCACTAACCACATGGTTTTATTCATGGTCTTATAAGAGACGCAATAATCTTAGGTCAAAGCAGTAGTGAATTTTCCATACAAGCTGATAAGCTGGGATTAACCTTAAGCTTTCAAGATTAAAATGATAATATTTCTTATAATTCATAATCTAATCATTTTAAATAATATGCGCGCAGTCACACACGATGTGTGATTTGTTGCGATGACACCCGAAGCGTCAAACAAACCTGGCTATTCGCAAATGAACTATTCTTCGTCATTTATTTCACAACACTCATTTTATCCTACGAGGCTATTTGTCTCACTCGTTCAAAGTGTTCGACAGTACTCTCTCGATGCTTGTTTCTCAAGGTGTAAGAAGAACGCAGCAGCATGTGGTATATATATATATATATATATAATGAGTTACAATCCATTGGATTGGTCTGCAACGAGTTTTGACTTATTTCTCCACTCCTCCCTATTCTCAGCCAGTCTCTTCAACTCCATATATGAGCCACAGCTCATGTCCCTCTTCAGTTGGTCCATATAGGCGTCTCTCGGTCGACCTCTGCCATTTGTGCCTTCGGTCTTGCCCTCTGCGATTGCGATGAGCAGTCCTGGGTGCCTGATGTTGTGGCCAATCCAATTAGCTCGTTGTTGGCAGATTCTTTTGAGGAGTTGCCTTTTTTCGCCAACCCTGGTTAACACTTCTTCGTTTTCGACGTGTTCCGACCAATGAATCTTCAGCATGCGTCTATAGCACCACATTTCAAATGCCGCTAATCGCCCGCTTTCTCTCTATAATCTTTAGTAGAATAAAACACCTGTTTTATTTTTTCGATATGGAATTCTACTACCTTAACACCGACACAGTGAATACCATACATTTTGTTTTATCTTTATTTATTTTCTTGTTGAACTTTGAGAACAGTATACTTTCCATTTTTCCTAAGGCTTCGTTCAGCTCCATCTCGGAGTCTGCGAGCAGTGCTATGTCGTCAGCATATCTAATCATGTCAACCTTTTTCCCATTTATTTTTACTCCTGTCCAGTTCTTCATTTCTTCCCTGAGTTCATCAATAGCTCGCTGTATATAACAGTTAAAGAGTGCTGGCGACATTGAGCATGCCTGTCTTACACCTTGTTCTACTCTCGCTTCTGCATGTGGTAGTATGGAAAAATATAAAGTTAAAATCTCGATGTTATTGACCAAAGGTAACTTGTTGGAAGTCCATTTCAAGATAAATTGAAAAAAAAACACAGTATGTAGTTAACTTCCAAATGACTTTTATTAATTTCGCGTACTAGCGAATTCGGAGACTCTCGACATCAGGCGATTAATAAAAAGTTTTTTAAAAAGCTGCGATTTCACATCCCAACTAGATCTACCAGGCAAATATCACTGTTTTATGAGCAATACGCTAGAAATAATAATATGTTTCATTGCCCTATGCTACGTATCCGAAATAGTTATATGTTTATTGCCCTATGCTAAGCACAATATTTTTGAAATTTAATACCTACTTAACGTTATACCTACTTAACGTTTGGTTAATTTTCAATTTTTCTTAAGCGGGCTTAAATAATAAGATGTCAACCAATATTATAATTCGCAACAACAGTGAAGCGTTGAAACAGAAGTGTATTGTTATACGAAGACAACTTCGATATTTGTGAAAACCATAGACAATTGAGCCTGTATGTCATTTTCATCGTTTAGTATGCCGTTTTCAAAAAAGTCCTTTTTATTATTTTTTGTCATATTTAAGATATTAAAACTTATATTGTAGTCTTATTGAGGAACCTGCAAAACTTGTTTTTTGAAGACTAACAAGATGTTTACAGGTGAAGAAAATGATTAATAAGATTAATAAGTTTAATATTCATGAATTGAAAAGAAAAAGATTCACTTTAATTGAAGACAGAACTCTAAAGCAAAATAAGCTCTTTGTTTTGAATACTCAAATCATTCCATATACTTTAACTTTAACGCGCCCCTTGTAGTGCTTGTTCAATTAATTTAACAATGAAAATGTCATAAACACTCAAAATGAAAAATTCACCCTTAAGGGTATTGTTACACTTCTTTGGAAAACTTTGAAAATTTAACAAATTTATGTTTGTCATTAAATGAAACTTATCTGATGTTAATTTTGAATAGAATACTTTTTCAGAGACAAAAGTTGAAAAATTAGTGCTGATTATGAGACGGTTATTGCATTATTTATTATTATGTGCCTTCTTTATACACTTTTTTATAAATGTCTCTATATACTTATGTTGAAGGAAATATAATATACGTGTAGGTATATAATAGATATATAAATATCGTTTTTGGTTTTTCTACGTACAGTATCTTTGAAAAATACTTTAGTTGGTCTTGAGAAAGACTAGTTGGCTTCTGCCCGAAGTTTCGTGCAGGATTCAACCTGATATCAACTGGGGCGTAGAGGAGCGGTGGCAGATTTTGTCGGCGCGGGTAAGTTACGTTTCGAGATTGGCGCAAGGCATGAGCTGACTCTCTGGTAAAGGTTTTACTCCATTTCACTGTACGCAGTGAATGAAATCTTCACCTTAGATTATCTTCTGCGTAAAATCATATAATCCTTCGGCAATGGATGCATAGGTACTGGTTTTCCACATCCATTCCATGAACGAAAATTGGATCATACAGTCATATTATAATAAATATTATCTAAATTAACTACAAATAAATTTTAAATTGATTTAAACCTTCCACCAAACGATACCAATTTTTTGCAAACTTCAAGTCAAAAGCTAACATAGACAATTTTTGTGACCTAGAGGTATTAGAATGTACCTATAAAGCAAATTAACCTTGAATTAAATCTTCCGCCAACCTTTGCATATTTCAGTTCAATATTTACCAATAAATTAGTAGGTAGGTATGACCCCCAAAGATAGTTCTGTCTCATTTCCGCCTCTCTGCATCAATTATGGTCCATTTATGTTCTCTGACACACGTAGGGAAAGTACGTCAGTAACAATAAATACAAGTGTACATGTAAGTGTAGTGATAATATATATTTGAGCTCCAGATGCATTGTTTCTAGAGACGGTTTTTACATATTAGTGTAAACGACAATATTTTTTTTTTGTATAATATAAGGCTTCGGTCGTCTCATTTTAATGAATTATCTTTAATGAATTGAAGTTGTAAATGGCGTAAATTTAACCAATAGCGGAAAAATTAAATGTGTTTATTGAGGCCCGTCATAATATGCGATGCTCCTCGCATACTGGATTTGATGTTGTGCCGGCCATTATGTAAGATGGTCCTGACGAGACACATGCGCCAATGTCGAAACATAACATCTCTTCGACAAATCCAAACTGCATATTCCGGTGACGGGCCGAGCCTCGTTCCGTATGCAAAGGCATGAGCCAAGTGTCTGCCCGACTGTACGCAGTGAAATGGAGTAAAACCTTCACCTTCATATATATATATATATATATATATATATATATATTAGATCTTTCATATGTATTATTATTTTCCGTCTAATCTGATAAAAAAATGATTCGTAACATAACTTGGATATTTGATTAAAATTGATAAACTGTGGCGGGTAGGATCGAAGGCAGAAATGGTAGAGGATGATCAAGAGACGCTTATATGGACTAACTGAAGAAGGATATGAACTGTGGCACCTACGTAGAACTGAAGAGACTGGCTGAAAATACGGAGGAATGGAGAAGAAAATCCAAACTCGTTGCAGACGAATCCAATGGATTGTAACTCGTTATATATAACTTCAGGTTTAATATTATGAATATATTAGACTTTATTTCTTAGAAATACTGTTGCAATCTCTAGATATTATTCTTTAATCAAAAACTTCTAAAATTTTATGTGTTTTCGCATAGAAAAAACGACACACTTGAGTGGGTGTAAATGTGTGTTACGTAAATTTAAATAATATAAATTTAGGTAATGAAAATAAACAATGAAACACTGTATAACTTTCACTAATTAATATATTGCTTGAAAGCTTTTCGGACATACGTCCATCCTAAGTAATAAATATCTTATTATTTATTACTGAGGATGGACGTATGTCCCAAAAGCTTTTAAGCAATATATTAAGTAGTGAAAGTTATACAGTGTTTCATTGTTTATTTTTATTACCTAAATTTAAAAATGAGCTTTCATAGTGTTACCTCTTCAAAAACAGAAAAGTTATTAAATAATATCTTTGTATAGTACTGTACAACATTATCATTACTTGTTTGGTTATTTGTTTGAAATTTATTCGATTCAAGATAGCTAAGGAATTATGTACCATAATTAAAGCTGGAAAGGGATTAAAGCTACAAAGGTGGAAATATCGGGTGCCTTGCCTTAAGAAAAGAAGTAGATATTTAGTTTCAAAAGACTATATTTAAAGTATAAGAGTTTTTATTATTTACATAAGAATTTCGTAACATAAGGACTATCACCCTTTATCGTACCTCTTGGGAATTGGTGTAGGGTAGAAATAAGCCTCCCCCGTTCAGCGTGATTCTGCGTCGATTGAGTCACCTTTTTATCCTATGACATTTATCTTGTTCAAATGTTGACGGTGTCAATAAAAGAGTATATTGTAAAAGAGGGTCATTCAAAATATCTGGATTATTGTGAAGTGAAAAAAAAATTAGGTTCTGGCCAGCATGGGTTTCTAACATAATAATTAATTCTAGCTACTGTACCCACACAAACCGCATACCTTATATTAAAAGTCTAGTCCCGCCACTGATATTAATGCATATCAGTGAAATACAATTTATTTACTCGTACCTACATAAGTATGCAAATAATAGATAACAGTTACGTACTCGTAACTACTATTTATTCGTTTGTACAACTATGTGTTTCAATCTGATTAAATTTCGACATGAGTAGGTATCAAAGCGACGGAGATTTTTTTCAGTAATGATAACTATAAAGGTGTTCATCTCATAGGAAATTCTTTTGAATTTCTGTGTCATTCAATTAGACAAAACCTTATGGTTTTAATGCTAGTAAAAGAAATAAGTTTTAATACTATTGCATGAAAACTTTTGATAAGGGAAAAGTTTAAAATGTATAAGAAATAACGTTTGTAGAATTCCTTTCTAAATGTGTTTATTATACAATACCTAAAAAGTCTGCATGCTCATGATACGCCATAACTAAAAACGTAAGATCTTATTAATAATAATAATCTTGGCAATTCATTGAGAAATGCTACCTATCTTCTGTAGAAAACCGCAAAAAGACGTAGATTAGGAACCTTTGAATCTTGTTTGTATAAATTTAATTATACAAAATAAGTATTTCAGATATGTGGCTAATTTGTATTATTTGGATATATTATATGACAACAGTCCCTAACACCAGTCATGATTTGTGTACTAATATCTAAAACAACCGTAAAATAATATTTTCTGTATGTTACAAATCTGCCTATTTCGGGAAGATAAAAATCAGAAGATTACCGTGTATGGAAATGAGCTTGATTTTTTAACGAATTTCACGTGTATTTGCTCCTTTTAAGATATAAGAAAAAAATCCTTCACATTCATAAAATTTTTACGCGTTTTCTCAAGTCTCCTCTTGTTATGACATTCAGAACGTTTGGTATTATAATATTTTCATAAGAACGTAGTGTTGTGTGAATTGTCTAAATGCATGTTATGTTATGTAATCTACTCGTAAATACGATCTAACTAAGTCTTGTCTTGATCATAATCATAAGACGCGCGAAGGGACGTCGATTTGTGTCAAGAGTAGGTAACTCTGCAAGAGATAACAGTCATTTAAGCAAGTGACAGTCAATTCAATAATTTTAAGGTTACGAAAAAGTTGTATCGAGGATTCAAAGCTTTTTAGCTGAGGAATTTTATTAACAATTTTTTCTCGGACAATTTAATTTACAAACGTCTAATATATTAATATTTTGAAATATATTACAAAATAACGAACAAAACAATTATAAAATGAATTAATAAGTTGATACAAATCAACTATATATTTGTGCATTGGACGAGTTTGCCGCGGAAGCGATATCTTCCAACTAACCCCAAAGTCTAGTATCAACCTATATGAAATAAATGTGCTAGAGCTTTGCCAATTTTTTTTAAAGCTTTAGCACACCTCACCGCGGAATCGTGAATGTGGAACCGCTGAGCGAAATCCTAGTTGCGAAACTGCTTTTAGATAAAACACTTACGCGGAACGCGAATAGCGAAATCATGATACCGAGTACACATTATTACGTACGCAGTAGTGTGAAATTAGTGGAATCAAAGTATCACACTTGTCAGAATCGGAAAGAGATCTTTTATTTTTATCAGCTTAGGTTTTATAAAAATATATAATGTGGGTACATTACATCAACAAAGGTAGAAAGAAATAAGGTGTAGATAGGCTATGTAAGGAATTGAAATCGCATGATAATCGTTTCTATTCATACTTTAAAATGAGTCAACAATTTTTTTTTAAGATATACATTACCATCCAAAACCACGAATAACAAAGCAAAAAGTAACGTTCGGAGAAGCGTACTTTCTGCCTATCCCACTAGGGCTACGTCGTGAGTCTATAACTCATTTGGTGTTCTTATGGAGGATGTACACGAATTGATAGATGTAAGCGGAACCGCTTTTTTGAATCTGCCATGGAGGTGTGCCGACGCCAGATGGATACACTCAGATTAGATTAATGTAGGTACCGTTCTCTTTTAGAATAACACGGAAGTACTAATTGTCTGAGCCTTCAAACAGGAATAAGTTTTTTATACTTTGGATATAATAAGAAGGTACCTTACCCCCGCTAAATCAGTAATATTAAACCGCAATAATTTAATTTTCTTCGAAAGTCGTACTTACCGTTTCTCACTCCCTTCAGAGAATTTAATTTCATCAAAAATATTCATAACACCCCGAGTTGTGTACTGCGTTCATAATAATTAATTTTTATACTAACCGTTTATTATTATTGTTGATAAAATAATTCAAAGCATCTTTATGTTTCATACATAATCATCTTCTAACAATATTATTCGTTATTTCAAGTCAAACTTGAGAATAAATATACCCACATAGAGCGAAACAATCGAGCTTTATTTTTCATATTTGATGTTTAAACATTTATATAATATAAGTCTTGAGTGCCTTGATTTTTATTGGCACGAGGAGTACAGCTTGCATATTCATTGCTTTCAGTGAATCTGCTGACTACCCTACTTGTGCGATGTGCCGCGATGGTATGTATATATATATATATATATATATCACTTAAATGTAGATTATGTTTAAAACACACCGTTATCGTGCGTGCGTGCAAAAGATAAGTGTGTATAATAATATGGATAATATTATAAAGTATCAATGTCCAAGACCGGTTAATGTGACGAAATTAGTTCACTTACTAATACTTCTTTACGGAACACAAGTATACCTACAAAGATATGAATATGTCTAATTATATATATGATATATAGATATATAAATGTGTACGTATGTGGATGTGTATGTACGTATTCGATTAACAACAAGCGACTATAAATATCATGTTTGTGGCGCAATCTTGTGCAGTTTCCGTGGTGTAGTGGTTATCACATCCGCCTAACACGCGGAAGGCCCCCGGTTCGATCCCGGGCGGAAACACATTTTTTTAACTTTGCTTAATTTTAGCGATACTTAGGTACTTACATCGTAATAGCATATTCGATTTACATAGGTAGGTACTTATATTAAATGTTGTCACTAGGAAGTATTTGGAGTATGAAAATGTTTATTTGATTTGGATACAAAGCATTACAATACACCTACATTTAGTGTGGATATAATTTTAATTGATTGCTTAGAGACTCATTTCATGTATAACGATAATATTCAGCTATTATAGAATTAATAAAATGATTCACTCGACATCGTGTTAGTTGACTATTATGTATAGGTACAATTATATGTAACATAACATATTTATTTTCAAAAGTGAGTATATTATGTAAATACTAGTACCTAACATTATATTAGTACATAGTAAGAAGAAATTTATTTAAAAAGGTGAACCAACAGAATTTAAGGGCTCTTGTTCGTACGCCAACATAAATAAGGGTCTAATCACACCTGACTCTCCTTACCTTCTTTATGATGCAATTTATACACGAACATGTTATCAGCTGCGTTAAGTGTTTTATAAGAAGGGTTAAATTGTATTATATACCTACATAGATGAAAAAACAAAATACATACCTAAGTAGGTACCTTTTACATTTCTATACATAATATCACGATACGTTGCGAATGCCTCTCACAATATGGGTAGTCAATGAATTAATTTAACATCACCAATGTTTATTTCAATTATTTCAAAATTAAAAACTAAAACTAACTATAACTATACCATCACGGCATATCCCACAAGTGGGGTAGCCAGCAGACCAGCTGCATGTAAAAGACATGCAAGCTGTCCTCTCCGTGCCAATTTAAAATCAAGACATTCAGGATGGGTGGCAAACCTCATCGCTAAATTTAAGATGTAAAATGTCTTAATTTTTTCGAACACCTGCCTTTTACAGGACACTCGAAAACTTACGGAGAAGAGTGGGAGACCAATTCTTTACCGGGTGCTCCACGGGATTAAAAAACAAATTTTAATACGGTTATTTTTTTTATATAGGTAGGTATATTCAACTCGTAATACTATATTAAACAGATACCGAGAAATTGTGTCGTATTAGATCTTTAGAGAAGATTTTTTGTTTGTTAGCGAATTCACATGAACGAACAATAACTATATAGAAATATATTGATTAATTTCTCAATGACTAAAAAAAGAGATCTCTAAGCAGAATATAATATTAAACATAATAAGAACAGTTTTATCTCTATTTACTCGATAAATTTCGTTTGCTAAAATATTTTATTAATTTCTGTTATTTGTGTTGTGAAGAGTTTATAATAAAAGGAATAATTGTGTTTAACGAAAAGAGTGTGAAATGAAATCTGGGGTAGTAAATAAAAGAATGAAAGTGAATAAATTAAAGTGGCTTAGGTACACAATGAAAGTAAACATAATAGGTATCTAAGGAAATACACATGGCTGAGAGGAATGGTGCTCCGAGACGTAGACGTCTGAAATACCAGATCACATTGAATGGGAAAACATTCATCAAGAGTTATATTATAACAGTGACGTAAACGAAAGGTGTATACCAGAATAAGACCAAGAGGTGCTCGATCATTTCTGCCTACCCACTCATGGAAAGCAGCATGATTTGATAATGGTGTAAAGGTGTAAATATACAGCCACAGTATTGGATAACGGCTTGAAGTGTGTGTGGTGCAGACCAAACAGAGGTGAACGCATTTTCACTATTACATATGATGGCAAGATGCAAGCACTTTGTTTAGGGTTAAATGACGCGATTTCACAGGTAGAGGACTTGGAGATACAAATTTAACCGTTATAACGCATGACTATAAGAATTACCTTTTAATCAGGTAGTGTATAATACGTAATTAAAATTCTGACAATTAGACGGTAAGTACAAATTCATTAGTTTTCGTGCCCTGTCTAAAATATTCCGCTCTAGTATAAATCAAACATAAAAATCATCTCACTTCATATTTTGACGACGTACCTATGAATAAAGAAAACGTATGGCATTATTTGCTTGAAATTAGTTTGCATATTAATTTATTAAAAAAAGTATCATCAACTTCAAAAGAAATGATAACAAACTCTTAATTATTTACAAAGTTATTATATATAATTGGTAAGTATTAAATTTTGTTGGCTGCACAAGTTCTCTAAAAACCTTTTTTTTCAGCGTGATGCAAATTTACTAGTCTGTAATCCAGAAGAGTTCCTATAAACACAAAAGTGATATTATAACTCTTAAATACCTACTATCGTCGTAAAATTTATTATTATATTTGCCTCCTAAAACTGTCCCCAACATCTTCGCAAAAAGAAACTGTAATATTTTGTAGTGTTATTCCGGGATCAGCCAGCATTTAATTATCACTCTTAAAGCAACTTCTTATTTACTGTTTAACTTTCGCGAGCTTTATCGAATAACAAATGTTTTTTGTTATATTTTTTTTAGTTAGCTTCCATTTACTGTTTTTGAATTAGATTAAAAGTCATTTCGTTTTGAAATACTATAGACGTTTGGAAATAATATAGAATCTACTTTATATAAAAAAAACAGATTAATCAAGTTTTTTCAGTTTATTATAAATAATTGAGTGACCTGGTTTCAACTTAAAAATCAGTCAATCAACTATTTTGTGAGTCACTCAATTATTAAAAATTAGTCAAACTGCGGCCATTTTCGTCTTTATTTTACATTTATGTGTTTCCCTTCAGAAATCATTTTTAAGGATTGTGTTACTCATGTTCCAGAAATATGTTTTTTAATATTCATTTGATGAAGTTCTACAAAATATACTTTTTGTTGGAGTAATTTTTATTCTCTGCAATCTGTTATTCATCCTCGATTTTTTCTATTACTGGAGGTCTTAATCATACTCAAGTATCGTTTTCAGGTATATCATAATAAATTAATAAATACCTACACATGTATTACAAAATCAAGAATGATCAAAACAAAATTGATTTTGAGATTTTTCAAGAGCATAAACAAATAGATACTTTTGATCAAAATGATTTATTTTGAGCAGGTAAGAACTGTTGAAAAAAAAACAGATTGCTAATGGTAATAGTTACAGGGTACATAGCTTTAACCCTCCAATTCCCATGCCTTACCTAATCATGATATTCCTATGAAATTTTGTATACGGGGTCTAAATAGAGTCCAAAGTAATGGACGATGAACAAAAAATGATAATTTTTTGTAGTTTTTTTATGGGGGAGGTGGCACCTGAGGGTGACATTGGGCACTGTAGGTACCAAATTAAACAAAAACATAAACAAACATATTTTTGTTTGATTTGATTAGCACTAACAATGTGGTAATCACGAAACATTTTGAAAATATTCATTTATAGTAATTATGTACTACACCACATAAATTTATGTTTTTAAGTACATAATTACTACAAATAAATATTTTAAAAACATATTTTTTATTATGCAAAATTAAATTTTTAATTGAAGAAATCAATTTTTTACACATAGATGTGTTTGATATATATAAATTTTACAGGAATAAGGCTCAAAATTGACGTGATTCACTTTGTGTGCTGCTTACTCCCACAATGACCTTAATATGGTACCATTGATTCATTTATTGATAAGTGGCTTGAAGCAACAGAAACAAAGTTATTTGAGTATTTTTTGTACAAGTATTCATAATACATTTTCAGCTTACCAAAAGAACTATTTTTGGGCACAAGGCCTAGTAAAATTAACAAAAAGCAAAAATAAAACAATGCAAATAAATGGTTCCTAAATTTGTTCAATAATGTACCTAATGTTACTTTTCTTGTCGTAATCGTTCGAAAATAGACGATGTTGCGCCAAAGGGACGATTTTCTTAACTATTGTGTATTTTAGTTACGAAAATTGACACTTCTCATAATGGCCATACAATCAATGAAACATAAGAAGCATTTAAATTCAACTTTATAATACCTATAAGTACCAAAGATATTCTGAGACATATGATGATTTAAATATTATGATTTACATATTATGATTTAAAATAATCGTTTGTTTGGTGATTTTAAAACAAATTGTTATGGTGTAATATTTCCGCAAGCAATTAATACTTTCAATGCTGGAGTATTATGAAAAATATAATTAAAATACTCTGTGTACCCTAAACGAAAATTGTTACGATCGTGCAAATTTCAAGGCTTAATCCATTTATTGCAAATGTTTGTGTTTTACTTTTATTATTAATCTTTGTACAAATTGTCCGATTATACACTCGTACTTTCAAATACGATATAACTTCTATTTTAATAGTACGCTCGTTAATAAAGATAAGAACTATTTGTTAATTATCTTCTTCCTCGTGTAGTAGATCATTGATCTGTTGCTTCGGAAGTTGATCCCTCTTGTAACACTGAGGACCAGTAATCCTTCCATCTTTTTGGTGGTCTTCCTCGTGAACGTGAACCAACTGGTTTATTCTTTGTAACAATGTGGGTGATCCTGTTTTCAGCCATCCTGTCCACGTGGTCTCTCCAGAATCGTCTCTTCTTGCTACTCAATCTCACTATGTTTTCCGTGTCGCATACCCTTCTAATCTCAGTATTTCTGATTCTAACTCTGAGAGTTTTTTCCCATTCGATAGCACTAAGGTTTTCAATTCAAATTTTCTGAGTAAGCTTTTGTTGATTCTTGCGGTATCTGCTCTTGTTTCGGCGCCGTAAGTCATTATTGCTGTGCAAATTGGTGTGCAAAAAGAATAAATAAATAAAATAAATTGTATGTATATTTCGTATTACATTATTTTTTCATAATATATTGAGTATGGCTATAAAAGTATATTTCTTATACATATACCATGGCTTCATTAAATAAAATGACCCTTTCATCCCTGTTTTAATTAAGTATTAAAGAAAACAATACCATTGGTGTATATAAGTGTTTTATAAAACATAATACTTCATTATAAAATATTCGATAAGAGTTTCATAAGGCTACCTACTATTTAAAATAATTATTACATACTGTTTTGATTAAATTAATAACATTCTCTTGTTTTACAAATAATTGAATATCATTTAAATAGATTCGATGAATTTCATATACCTTCGTTATTATAGTAAACAATTAAACAGAATAATAGTTTATAAAATATATTCGCCAGGATCAATAATTTGCTATAACAAAGTTATAAACTACACATTTTATTCATTAATGGTTAATTTCAATAATCTGTTTATCCATTTTAATGAATTGATATCTATAAAAATATAATACAATATTTTTACTTCATGTAAATAAAACTTTCAAATCACATAAAAAAAAACACTGAGATACGTAAAAGATCGGGAAACACGGATGTAATCGAAAGAGTGAGAGGATCGTTGTGGTAATGGATGGACAAAAAGGCTTATAGAGTGGAACTGTGAGAAGATTGAATAAGTATAGGAAGATGGTCTGACGACATTACATCAATCGCTGGTGAATAGTTGCAGAAAGTCCAGGATTAAAATGCCTGGATGCATATCGGGGAGGTTTATGTTCAGCATTAGATAAGAACAGATGTTTAATTAAGTAAAGTAAGACAAGTTACTGAAACTGACTATAAATCTATTTAATTGAAATTTAATCCACGTATCAAAAATACTTAATTGGGGCAGAGCGCCAATAAGATGGAGCGACCAAATTAAGGAGGCCACACAGAGTTCACTACACGAGGCCTTGCACATGGCGGAGAATCGCTCAAGATGGAGACAGACGGTCTACAGAACGAAGCATGATGGTCACGATCCTCAGGATTGATTGACCGATGGAAATGATGATGATAATATTTTTAAAAAAAAAAAAGGTATAGGTATCTAGTTTTTTTTTATAAACCCAAATACAACCTTTTACACCTTTCACAGTAAGCTAAGAGCAAAAATAATAAATACTACAACTACTACACCATCACGGTATATTCTACAAGTGGGATAGCCAGCATACCAGCTGCATGTTAAAAACATGCAAATCATCTTCTCCGTGCCAAAAAACAAAACATTCAAGATGGGTGGCAAAACCTCACCGTTGAATTTAGGGTATGAAATACCTTTACTTTTTCGAACATCTGCCTTTTACAGGACACTCTAAAACTTACAAAAAAAAGTGGTAGAGTAATTCTTTACCGGGTGCTCCACGGCTCAAACACTTTGGTCTAGTCTCATAAGTCGCGTAGCCAATACGTTTGCCTTCTATCGAGACCACGCTGCTCTTCAATAAACCCCAGCCCTACTAATAACTGCCCCCAAATATTTACAAATATTTTATTCTAATTGTGTCTAAAAATAATCTGTAAGAAGTTTCGGTATCGGCCCTCATAATTTAGATATTGTAGGATTTTTCAGGTGTGATCATAGTACCTACATACATATGGAAATAACTAAAACAAGCGTTTTATTCTACTAATGATTTATTCGATGAGAGAGACGTCTTTCGTCTTATAAGGACATTGTCAATCTCATTCGTCTTATAAGGACATTGTCAACGTCTCTCTCATCGAATAAATCATTATTAGAATAAAACGCTTGTTTTAGTTATTTCGATATGGAATTCTACTACCTAAACACCGACACAGTGAATACATACATATGATTGCAATTATGTTTAAGGACCCTATACTTATACAAAATATCCCACATGTGATAGACTGACCAATCGTCTTACCAAAATATAATAATTTATATACCTACTAATATTGTAGCAGATAGACCCTAATGTAAGGGACATCTAATTAAAGGTATGTGTAAACAAGCAAGTTGTTCTCTTCGTGCCAATATAAAATTAAGATATTCAGAATGGGTGGCCAACCTCATCGCTGAATTTTTGAATTAAATATAACTAAGATCATTAGTGAAATAATTTACAGTAGCTGTATATCGAATAATAAGAAAAATAATTATCTTTCTTTATAGAAATAATGTTGATCACAATATCATTCAATATAATATTATAAACAAACTATGTAACTTTTAATTTATGTACTATTATTATACTCTATGTATATAACCTTTTATGTTTAAAGATCAGACTATAAATGTTTTAACTTTCTTAGATTATAATTTATTTTAGAACTAGAACGTTACTTGTTGTACGCAGGTTACAAATTGATAATAGGCAAAGGTAAATCGAATTCTCCTTTATAGGAGTCAGATAAAAATAAATCAAATCTATTCTTCTTAAGGTCATCCGAGCAAATGCAAACGAGAGATTTAAGTCAAATAAATGATACATCGAAGTATCTTTTTAAAAAATTCTGACCACATCTATATTTCTATTCTATACTACCTTTTATGGATAAGTTTATCCTCTTTTTCGTTCTATCATCATCCAATTGTTCCACATGTCCTGTACATCGTAACTTATTTACACGCATTTTTCCCCACAACACTCCTCTTGCATCCGTATATCTTTGCTCGTCACTCTATTTCGCAACGCCTTACCAACTATTCTTTCAGTGAACACATCTCTATTGAATTATTTGTATTTTCATCATTCTTCAACTATGTTTGTGTTTCACTTGCATGCAAAAGTGAGGGTAGCAGAATGATGTTGTGCACCATTCACTATTGCACCGGCAATATTAACACAATTTAAATATAAATAACCTTGTAGGTATTTGCAGGCAAATCTATTAAAATCAATAATAGTTATTGTACAATTATTGTAAAGTGAATCTTACCGAGAATAGGTTGAAAGATTAAATATATTGAGAACAATAGAGGAAATGCGGTACCCACATTCTATTATTGTCTACACATCTTTGTTAGTTTAGATTTGCTCTCGGTACTTGTTTCTCAAAGTAGGTAAATAATATCTACGAATAGGTCAAATGGAAGATTACTATTACAATAATAATAATATGCTTTTCATAAACTAAATTAATTACAAGTACTAAATAGCCGGTTCTACACACTACCTTTTTAATTATATACGGTAGATAAATATAACAGTACACATAACTTTATATTTATTGGTATAATATATACTGGATTAGGTGTTTATAAATTTATGTTCGTGCTATTTGTACCTACCTATGTTCTAACATTTTAATTTTTTTCTACAGTAAGGTAAAAAAGACAATATATTTTCTGTTACACAATTTTAAAAAGCTTGCTTACGTCAACGAGTTGGTATTGTTACAATTATTTAAAAATGTCTTACAACTCAACAACTAGAAAATTAATAGTTCTTTAAAACTAAGTTACAGATTTTAATATGACGAATAAAAAATTACTGTTTTTCATGTGTCGTTAAATGATTGCTATTTAATACTGTGGTCATTACAAACAACATTTATCTCTTTCTTTAATTAAATGTCTGAGAAATATACTATACTATACCCTCACGCCATGTCCCAGGAGGGGTAGGCAGAGAGAACGGAACGCCATATAGATCTATCCTTACATAATTCTTTCGCTTCCTCTACATTCATCCAGTTTCTCATACATGCACGCCGATTTCTCTTACTCAGCACGCGTCCGTCCTTAAGAATTTGGTCCACGTTATCAGCCACGTGGTTCTTGGATGTCCGCGCTTCCTGACACCCCTTCTTTTAGATAAATACATCATCTTCGTCATCCTTTCATCTTGCATTCGCTCAACATGTCCAAACCATCTCAACTTGTTTACACGCATTCTGTCCACAACACTTCTCTCACATCCGCTCATTCTCCTGATATCCTCATTCTTCACTCTATCTCGCAACGTTTTACCAACCATTCTTCTCAGTGAACGCATCTCCACAGCATTTATTCCACTCTCGTCCTTTTTCAACCACGTCCAAGTTTCGCTTGCATACATAAGTGTCGGTACCAGAAAATGGTATTGTGCACTAGCATTTTTGCCATGTTCGACACACTGCTATAGCTAACAACGGGTCGAAGTGCACCATTCACTCTAGCACCGGCGACTTTTCTTTTTTCAATGTCCTTATCAAATCTTCCATCCCTCGCAAAGAGACTTCCCAAATAGACATACTCATTCACTTGCTCTAAACATTCAACGTCATCCTTTATTTCACATACAATTTTTTTTTAACATTTTTTTCTCTTTTTTTAATTATAACATGATTAATGTTATATTGTCTGTAAAACTTTCGTTTCTTTAGTCTAATTGTTTTGTGTCTTTTTTTGTAACAGATCTTTCCTTTGTTTACATGTTTTGTATGTATACAGAGGTTTAACATGTTAAAGGCTTTGGCCGTAAATATTTTGTAAATAAATAAATAAATAAATAAATAAATAAATACCGTTCTTTCACTCTCTCTTTCAAACACCATTACTTTCGTCTTCGCGACATTCATTTTTAACCCATTTGCACTACAGTTATCATACACACACGACACAATATCTTGTAAATCACTTTCATTCTCAGCCATTAAGACTAAATCGTCTGCATACATCAAAGCATTCACTCGATTTCCATTCAGTTCAACACCTACATTCATCCCTTTCAAAGGTCGCATACAGAAGTCAAAAAATAGATTGAATAGCCACGGAGACATAACACAACCTTGCTTCACTCCTTTAGTGAGGGTAAACCACTCCGAGAGGGTATTGTTTACCCTCACACAAGCGGAACTCCCCACGTAAAGTGAAGATATTGCGCGTATTAACTGTCTACTCACTCCATACTCCGACAGCACGCGCCACAGTCTTTCTCGGCCCACACGATCATATGCCTTCTCCAAGTCAACAAACGCGCAAAAAACCTTCTGGTGTTTACCCAAAAACTTTTCTACGATCATCCTTAGGGAAAAGATCTGATCGGCACACCCTCTACCATTTAAAAAAGCTCCTTGCGCATCCCATACCTTAGAAATATTAAATGCCATAATCTCCATAAATGACACGATCGCCAAAAATACATTTTATTTGAAACCTTTATTCACATGGCAGCAAGACAAGAACAACAATGTCAAAGTATAAAATATAATATGTATATAATTAGTGTAGGTTATCAAATAATTCTCTTAATTATTTATTAACACATCAACGGTATGCTGACCTTCTAAAAGTGAGGATTACACAGTGGAAAAAATACATTAAAAAATGGCAGACAAATGAAAATACTGGAATGTGGGTTGTAGAATGTTAGTCAAAAGTTTGATATGCACGGTATAGATGGCTTTTGTGCCGATAGTTATGATTAAAAATTATAATATTGTTATTTAGAAAGTTGTACCGGGATTTCAAAATAAAACAATGCAGTACCTAAGTAAATTCGAACCATAGAGTAAATTATTATTATACTTAGTTGATCTGTGATTTAAAAATATCGCTGCACTTGAAAGGTACTTGCATTCATTTTTATTGTTTGCTAATCTTTGTACCTGTATTCAAAATATTATTGTTTGTTTAACTTTGCTTATAACGCGACAAAGGAAAAAGAGCCGCATCTATTATATACCTACTTCGGTTTATTGTTTTTTGAAATGACCATAAGATTTATGAATATTCTCGAATGCATATTGGAATCTCGAATGCCATTATTATTATTCAGTATCGGCTTGGTTAGATTTATTATACCTACGCTTCGATCTATTGAGTTTTGATATCGATGATATGTTTGAATTATGTAAACAACCCTTTAGGTATGAATTATAGTTTAATTATAACGTATATAGTTGAATATTTAATTATCTACCTAAAGGGTTGTAATGTGTCCTATGTAATAGAATAAGATATGTGTTATTTTGTGTTGTGCGGAAAATACGCTATAATTATTGAACTGTGATAATAGACACAGGAATTATTATCTAAATACATAATAATGTGAATTAAAATCAGTTCAACAGATGCTATACGATATCAAACTTATTTGTTATTATAAACTTTATTATTTAATTATTTTTGAAATAGGGTAGGGGAGAGACACCCTTGAGAGAAGGGCAGTCTCCTCCAGTCATCAGTCAATCGTGGACAGGCATCCTTAGATTCCTTAGTAGAAAGACAGTCTCCTACCATCACTCATCTAGTCATCACGTATAAAATAAAACTTTTTCACTTGTCAATTCTTTACAAAACAACAGAATTATATTATTTACTTTTATGTTATTTTATATTGATACTCTTATATTATTTATTTTTGTTTTTACTATAAAATATTGTAAATTCTGAAATAAAAGGTACTAAATTTATTCATTACCAAAATAATTAGAAATTCTGGTGTTCAGCTTACTAATCATCAGCTAACTAATTATTAATTTAATTTAAACTAGGCGCAAAGTAATTACCATTTTTGATAAAAAAAAATTAAAACTTTGGTTAATTTTAATTAATGAGACAGGCTTCGTACAAATAATATTCTAAGGAACAGATACTAAACATTTACGAAAAAAATCAAAAATCAAATATCAATCTAATCAAAATAAACAATATTTTTATTCAAGCAAAGTAAAAAATATTGATCCATTTTTTGCTGTTGCCCATTATCGTCTATCTCAGGCGTCGGCAACCTATGGCAGGCGTGCCAGGCTTGGCACGCGATGGGGTTCTGAATGGCACTCTACAAAGTAATCGCGAAAATAGAATTTAATGTTATTTTTTTAATAAATATGTTTAAAAGATAAATTTGGTATAAATTTCTTCTCCTCTAGAACCCCATTATATAATTTAGAATTAACGCGCACCCTGAATCATATTGGTAGAGTGGCTTGGCACACCACAGCTAAAAGGTTGCCAACCCCTGGTCTATCTATACCTGCTGATGTCTTGTTTGTTGACATGCATCGGGGTCTTATTAACAAATTAAAACGACTTCAAAATGTTGGCGAACGATATATTAGTTATCTAATTGTGAAAGGTGTATAAGGTTGTATTTTGGTAAGGTTGTATACGGTGAATCAGTTGAATACGTCGCAAACTTTCCCTTATATATTTTGTTGTATTGGATTGCATACTTAACTCCTTGTAAAGGGTAAAGTAAAGTTTTTAATACAATAGAGACAATCATCAATGCTTAGTTATGTTTTGAGCAAGTCCAATAATAGTCCAAAAAGAATTTCTATCTTTCACAAGAGTTTCAATGCCCCGAAAGTCTTTTTTTCACAATACACCGTTTCTAAGACAACGAAATCAAATCGTTAGGAACGTAGTGGGAAGAGGTAAAGCAATTGGAGCAGAGGCATTCTGTACTCCCGGGAAGAACGTTAAAGGACAAGAAAGTAAAGGAATCATCTCTCAATCTGAGATATTTTATTTTAATAAATTGTCGCTGAAAAACATTTCATTTTATTTTTGACTAAAAACAGTTCTCACTGCAAATACGAGTATATAATATACTCGAATATATATATAAAAAAAAACAGAACGCCAATGAATAAAAAAATATTAATGTATTTTATTGTAGTGCAATATAGACAGAAATTACCAGTGGGTAACCATTGGCATCCCATTCTTTTTTGAGTTTTCGAGTGTCCTGTAAAAGCATGTGAAAGGCAGGTGTTTATCAAAAAATTATATCTTTAATTCAGTGACAAAATTTGCCACCCATTGATAGGATTTTACCCACCCAGAAGACTTTAATAATTTTGCGAGACGGCTTGCGAGAGCGGAAGCTCTTGGAGGCTCGAAAAATTAATAAAGTCTTTTGTAATAACTATATATCGTGTTTAAAAGTTCTCAGTTCTCCTACCAGCTGACGTTTACCATCCTCCCCTTGATATTGCCGTTTATTCACATTTGCAAAATACAGACAACAAAATGATCCTAAAGAGAAATTTCCATGGAGCAGATTACCCACTTATAAATAATTGTTTAGAAAATATGGATTTCACTTTTTTATCGAACATTGCCGATCTAAACACTGCTGTTGAGCTTTATTACTCTAGACTACAAACTTGCATTGACGCCTATATCCCGGAAATATGTGTTAAAACATCACAGTACCCAAAGTGGTTTAACGCAGAACTTAAACACCTAGTCATAAAAAAGAAACTAGCACATAAAAAATACAAAGAAACTTTGGATATGGATGACTACAATTATTTTTCTGGTCTACGCAGTCAGTGTTCTGAATTGGCGAAAAAGTGTTACTCCCAACATATTGAAACTATTGAAAACAAATTGCCTGGGGAATCTAGAGATCTGTGGAGGTTTGTCAATCAAATGAGGGAAGATCAGGTTGATATACCTTCAAAAGTGTTTTACGACAATCAGCACTCTGAATCTGCTCAGGGTGCGGCCAATTTGTTTGCATCTTATTTTCAGAGTGTTTACGATGTTCCATCTACTCACACACATACTGAGCCTGATTTTTCCTCTAATAGGATTATCGATCTGCCCTGCATAACAATTTCTCTTGACGAACTAAAAAGTGCGATTCTTGCATTGGATGCTTCAAAAACGGCAGGACCTGATGGTATTCCTAACGTTTTTATCAAAAACTGCATTGATGTCATTGCCAAGCATTTGCATATTCTGTTTTCTGCTTCATTGGAATCAGGTATCTTTCCAGGTGTCTGGAAGAACGGTTTTATAAGTCCAATACTTAAAAAGGGTGACAATAGTCAGGTTATAAATTACCGACCCGTATGTATCTTGTCCGCAATTCCTAAACTTTTTGAGTCTATAATTGTTGGGAAGATTAAACAGCCTATGAACAATGTAATTAGTAATTCACAACATGGTTTTATTCCTAAAAAGTCTACTCAAAGTAACTTACTTATATACCAAAATTTCATCATGAATACTCTTGCAACAAGAGGACAAGTCGATTCCGTATACACTGACTTCTCTAAAGCTTTTGACAAGATTTCACATGACATGCTACTATGTAAGCTACGTGGGTACGGAGTCGACGGTGTTTTATATCGATGGTTAGAAAGTAACCTCAATGAAAGGACTCTCAAGGTTAGAATAGGTAATTGTGTGTCAGATGCGATAAATGCATATAGTGGTGTTCCGCAGGGATCGCACTTAGGACCAATGCTTTTTAATGTTTTTATAAATGACATAGTTCAGATTTTCAGAGACATAGAGGTATTACTATTTGCTGATGACTTGAAGCTGTACAAATTTATAAAAAGCACTGAGGATACTGTATGGTCCTACAAAAGAATCTTGATTATTTAAGTGACTGGTGTAAGAAAAATAAACTTTACCTAAATATAGCCAAATGTCAAGTCATTCAATTCCATAAAACCAGATCTAAGATTTCATACAATTATACCATTGATGGTATTGTACTTGAGTGTGTCTCAAATTTGAGAGATCTGGGTATTACCTTCTCTGAAGATCTGACTTACAACTTACACATTGAGGAAATTGTCGGTAAGGCCATGAGGACTTTAGGTTTCGTTTTCAGACTGGTGACTGATCTCCGATTGATTCGGTCTTATAGACTACTTTTTGTTTCTCTCGTGAGACCATTATTGGAGTATAATACTGTAATATGGTCTCCAAATTATAACATCCACATCAATAGTGTAGAGAGAGTACAGAGAAAATTCTTGACACTGATTAATTATAAATTAGGAATACTGGTGGAGAGCATTGATTATCCGGCTTTGATGGACGAGCTTGGACTCCTCAGCTTAGAAAATCGTAGAAAAGTCTTTGATCTTTGCTTCCTTCATAAACTTCTCAGAGGAGAAATAGACTCTCCCGAATTGATTGAACTTATTCAATTTAACATACCTACCAGAAGTACCAGACAGACTGTATTGTTTCGAGAACCCATCACTAGGAACAATTACACATTTTACTCTCCTATGGTTCGAATCCACAGACTGGGTAATCTGATGGGTAATGATACAGACATTTTTGCCGACAGTTTACCTAAATATAAACATTACGTTATAAATTATTTCAATGTATAACTAACAATGGGCATTTCGACGAGTGTTTGTGTTTTGTTTTACTTTTTTTATCTATATTATATCTGAGTACTATTTTTTGATTATTTCTTCATCTGGTAACGTCACATCATTGATAATTTAAATTATAAGTAAAAATTTTCTGTTTAATTTATTGACATTTTAAATCATTACAGACAATTTGACATTTTAACTATTTATGACATTAATTCTTATGACATTTAAATTATTTGTATTATTTCCATTAGATTAGATTTTTTTTTCTTCTATCTACATGACATCTCCCACATTACTGCAATTTTGTATCTTGACATATTAAATACTAAACATTTCATTGACATTCTGTACTGACACTCCAATATTTTATGATTTGACTTAAATTATTATTGTTATGAAATAATTCTCTTTTGTGTTTTGTTAATTCTTGTTTTCCAACTGTGTTGTGAATGAGATATTTGATTTGTGTATTATTTATTCTTGAACATGTAAAAGGCTCACGCCGTGGATTGTGAAATAAAAAAAAATGAATTCTGGAATAACTATACATCGTGTTTCATTAATAAATTATGTGCTATATGAATAAATGAATATATAAATAAACTTACGTGTTTGGAACATTCCTCATTCCACGATGCCTGAGGAAAATTATAACAAGTGTTCCATTTCCAAGAACACCAACTACGAAGATAAAAGCAAACAAAACTGGAACAATATATGTTTCTGGTCTTTCTGAATATGGAGTATAATCGTCCTCTTCTATTTCTGTGTCTTCATTTCCATGAATAGCGACATCTTTAACAAATGGTAATGTTTCATTGATGAGTGTTGATGTTAAGTTAGTCAGCCAGTCAGAAGTGAAATCCTCTTCCATCTTGAAATCAAAACCTGAAACAATAAAAAATACATTTTCAGATCAGATAAAATGAAAAGGCGTTTCTTTTCACTCGATGAAAATTAAATTAAACTGAGATACGTAGGTAACGATAAGTATGTGGGAGAATTAAGTATCTATAAGTATTCATAATATATATATATAATGGAGTACCACAAGTTGTGCTGAATATTGAAATAAAAGTATGACCTCATTTTGTATACTTGCGAATCTCTACTACATGCCTCATTATCTTCCCCGGATACAATCTTGATGAAAAGAAAAATGCTTCCCTGTATTGAAAGCTTTCCGGATTATCTATTCTTCTAATTCCTGTTCTTTCATATTTCACAGTTGACTTGCGTCTATATTAACAATACACAAATAATAAAACATTATTCAAGAACACTTTTTGATAAACGCGAATGTAATCATTCAAAGATACATTTATGTAAATTTATCCTATTCGTATACTTACAATTAAATTATTTTATAATGATATTTTTTTGACTTTTTAATTGTTATATATTATAATATTCTCTGATTACTGTTTGATGTTCGACACAATAAATTATTTTACGAATTGTTACGTCATTGTTGTCTATGTATATATTTTATATTTTTTTAACATGTAAAAGGCTTTTGACGAGTATATTTTAATAAATAAAAAAATAAAATACATCTCAATAATTGATGTGGATTTACTTTTGGTGTGTACTATTTCCTACGTTTTCTTATAGTACACATTTTTTTTATTATATGAAACATTAATAATACTGTTTAGTTAGCAATTACTTAGCTTCTAAAAAGCTTTATTGATTTTAAAAATCTTTGTCATCTAAAGGCATAGTTTAAGTTCGTTTGTAGATGGCAAAGGTTTGCTAGAATTGGAAGTGAATTTTAAAAACATGTGACAAATAATAATTTATTTATTTATTTATTTATTTATTTATTCAGATATTCACGGCCGAAGCCTTTTACATGTAAAAAACTAGTATACATACAATACATGCATTCAAAAAATATTTTTCTTTTAAAAAAAAGACACAAAACAATTAATTAGACACAAAACAAGAGTACAATTAAATAATAGAACAATGTTGACTCAATTTAAAAAATAAAAAATAAAAATAAAATTTGGTCAAGAAATAAAATTCAAAAAAATAATTTTGAAATTGAAATGATATAAATATTAAATGTCAAACAGAAAAACAAATGGTCAGTTAGTTAAAAAAATCACAAATTAAGGTCAAATAATTTTATATATATACAGCAAGTTATAAATAATATTTTATAAATAAGATTTCAAATTATACACATGGACTCATCCCACCAAAAATGATAAATATTACAGAAAAAAACAAGTAAACTCTGAACCTCGACTACCCGTTGTCAGTTTATGCACATAAAAATTTGATGATGTCAGATCTGTATTTGAGGAAACTGTCGGCAAAAATATCTGTGTTCTCACCAACCAGATTACCAAGTCTATGAAGTCTGTTTATTGGAGTATGGTACGTATAGTTGTTTCTAGTATAAGACTCGTGAAAAGTCACAGATTGTCTGGTATTTCTAAAAGGGACATTAAATTGGATCAGTTCAATCAGTTCAAGAGAATCGATTGCACCATTTAGAATCTTGTGTAGGAAACAAAGGTCAAACATCTTCCTACGGTTCTCGAGACTGAGGAGACCAAGCTCACTCATTAAGACTGGATATTCAATATTCTCAATAGGTATTCCCAGTCTGTAATTTATCAATCTCAAGAACTTTCTCTGTACCCTTTCCAAACTTTTACAGTGGATGGCATAGTTCGGGGACCATACTGTGGTATTGTACTCTAGTAAGGGTCTCACAAGAGAGACGAAAAGTAGTCTACAAGACTGAATAAGTTGAAAGTCTTTAACCAGTCTAAACACAAAACCCAGAGTCCTCATAGACCTACCAACAATTTCCTCTATGTGTAAGTTGTAAGTCAGATCCTCAGAGAAGGTGATGCCTAGATCCTTCAAATTTGTGACAGAGTCAAGTACAACGTTATCAATTGAGTAATTGAAAACAATTTTAGATTTGGTTTTATGGAATCTAATGACCTGACATTTTGTGATATTTAGGCAAAGCTTATTTTTCTTGCACCAGTCATTTAGAGAATCTAAATTAGTTTGTAGTATTGTACAGTCTTCCATATTACCGATAAACTTATATAACTTTAGATCATCAGCAAATAACAACACCTCTATGTCCCTGAAGATCTGAACTATGTCGTTGATAAACACATTAAATAGTATTGGTCCCAAGTGCGAACCCTGAGGCACACCACTGTAAGCAAATACCATTTTAGAGACACAATCACCAACCCTGACTCTAAGTGTTCTCTCTTTGAGGTAACTTTCAATCCAGCGATAGAAAACTCCGCCGACCCCGTACCCACGTAACTTACAAAGTAGCATGTCATGTGACACCTTGTCAAAAGCTTTTGAAAAGTCAGTGTACACGGAGTCGACTTGACCTCTTTTAGCGAGTGAATTGACAATATAATTTTGATATATAAGTAGGTTAGTAAGAGTGGATTTCTTAGGCATAAAGCCGTGTTGCTTTGTGGTGATTATATTGTTTATTGATCCTTTTATTTTACCAACAACTATGGATTCGAAAAGCTTTGGTATAGCAGATAGTATACAAATAGGTCTGTAGTTTGTTACTTGGCTATTGTCTCCCTTCTTAAAAATAGGGTTAATGTATCCCGTTTTCCAAATATTAGGAAAAATACCCTCAGAAAGAGACATGTTGAAAAGGAGAGCTAGATGTTTAGCCAAGACCACGACACAGTTTTTTATAAAAACATTAGGTATACCATCTGGACCCGCTGCTTTAGAAATATCCAAGGCAAGGATCGCACTTCTGACCTCGTCAACTGATATTGTTATGCTGGGCATGTCGATAGTTTTGTCGGAGAAAAAATCACAGTCAACATTCATAGATGGAGCATCGTAGACTTCTTGAAAAAAAGAAGCAAATAAGTTTGCAGCACTCTGAGATGAGTCAGAATGCTGATTACCATAATTTAATTTGGATGGTATATCGACTAGATCCTCCCTCATTCCATTTACACATTTCCATAGGTTCCGAGAATCCCGAGGCAAATCTTTCTCAATTGACTCCATATGTTGTTTATAACAGATTTTTGACAATGAAGAACATTGAGAACGCAAATTAGAAAAATAATCATAGTCTTTCTTGTCCAATGTGTCTTTATATTTTTTATGAGCCAATTTTTTCTTTATTACTAATTGTTTCAGTTCAGCACTAAACCATTTAGGATAGTGAGAATATTTAAAAGATTTCTCTGGAATATAAGAATCTACACATTCTTGTAGTTTAGAATAATACAGTTCAGTTAAGTTATTTATGTTGCTCCCAGTGTGAAAAGACAAATCTATGCCCTCCAAAAATGCGTTTACCGCGGAATAATCGGCCCCATGAAAATTACGCCTGACCGTCGATTTTCTCTCCGATTCATACATTTGGGATGAAATGACAATGTCGAGAGGAGGGTGGTGAACATCGACCGGCAACAAGATCGAAGAGGAGATACTAACAGATGTTATATCAGAATGCGATGTGAAGACAAGATCAAGGATTCTACCATGACTATTTTTTACATTATTTAACTGTAAAAGACCGAAGAAATTAGCCATATCAACAAGTTCTGCGGCTTTTTCACTATTCAAGTTGTCAGAAATTTGTAGTCTAGCAGGTCCGATATCCTCATCAATCACATCAAGCGTCCTCCAGTTACAATCAGGCAGATTAAAATCACCAGTCAATATTAACTTGTGTGTTGTGTATTTTGATTTGATGCATTCGATCACCTCGTTATAATCCTTATAAATTTCAACATCAGAACAAGGTGGAATGTAAGTGCAACCAAAAATTATTGATTCGTGTAGCAATTTAACTAAAACGAATACCTGTTCTATCTTTTTGCTTTTAATTGACAATTTTCTACTAGTTAAGGATTTCTTAACAGCGATCAATACCCCCCCACCTCTCGACTTGCTGCTGGTATGTGGATTACGATCCAACCTATATACATTATAATTTAAAAAACCCAATTCGGAAGTTCCAATACAAGAATCCAGCCAAGTCTCTGTTAAAAGGATGATATCATGATCAATAAATGGAACTGACTGGCGGAGATCACTTAATTTCGTTTTAACGCCCCTGACGTTTTGATAGAGGCAAAATAGTTTTTTGAATTATTAGAATTTACTATTTTGGGGCTACCTTTAATGAATTTGATCATAATATTTTTCTCTCCGTTTTGGATTCTCGCATTCAAACTTTCCTTTAATCTAATATAGTTATTTCTTTGTATTACTGTCTGATCCCTATATATCCTTACACCACCTTTCAGTTTTGTGCTGTTTTTCATAATATCTCTGACCTGATTTTCGTGTTTTAATATAACTTTTATAGGACGGGGTTTTCCGTCATTTCTTTTCCCCAACCTAAAACACTTCACATCACTAATTGAAACTGTCTGATCAACCTCAGTTAATAAAGTATAAAAATAATATTAAAAAAATACTATAAAATTATCTCGCAACTATAACATAGTTATTTTTATTCACTTATGGCATATATAACATAGTTAATCCCTTTAAAATAAGTGAAATTCAAAATAGTTTTGTTGTCAATAGAATAATATTATTATAAAATAATATAAACGTTGAGAACGAGATTTGAATTTTTAATTTTTCACACAACAAGACTATTAACATTTAAGCTTGGAGACTTTATCAACAATGTCGAGAACTTTTGTCTTTTGTTGGATGGTTTCATTTCTTATTTTATCTTTTAAGCTAATGCCTAACGTTTATCTTTCCATGGCACCTGTACACACCTCGGTTTTCATTTGTTCGCAAGTGTTAGGCGTCATAATCTTAAGCCCATTTATATAATCACTGACAGGACACAAGAATCATACAGCTTTATTATTACTACTTTTACTTACTACTAGTTATGAGAGGTTGGCACGTGCACTTCCAGAATTCAGAATTCTCGGATGGAGGGCGTGAGGGAACAAACAAAAAAAGTGTAGAAAAACCCAAAAAAATGGTTTGACGATATTGTCTACATGAAGGGAAAACAGTGGTTTCGTGTTGCTCGAGATAGAAAAATGTGCAAATGTTTTGACGAGGCCCACAGTGGAGACAAGAAAGCTAGCAGTAAATAAGTAAGTAGTAAGACTAATAGTATAAGAGTATCGAATTGAAAACAAAAATCTGGTGGAGTTAATGGAATAAGAAGCAGTGAATACATTGAAAGAACCTCTACACACTCGGATATCTCAGGAGTCGGAGACTCCTATTTATCCGAATTTGCACACATCACTTTCATTTCCTCAGGGGCGACCCGAAGAACAAATCAACGTAAGTCGCCTCGTTGGAACAATAAACAAAAAGAAACAAAAATAGCCCATATTGGGAAAAATTAAAATAAAGTGATATCACACAATACATGTGTGACATAATTAACCATAATAAATTAAACCAATATTATATGCAAAAATTAAGTACAATACAATAATATACATATACATATATATATACATATATACATACACACACACATACACATACATACATACACACATACATACACACATTCATACATACATACACACATATATACATATACAGTTGGTACAGATAACAGAGATAAAGTGTCCAGAAACATTTCGGTTTTAAGACAGTGAGCCCAGGGGTCACCGAAACGGGGTAGTGTGGAAAACTATTTCCCTCCCAATGGGGATATTCCAACCAAAGCTACTCTCCACCAAGGGAGACAGGACGCACAAAACAAACGAAAAACAAGAGTTCGCCACGCAACATTCATCACGCCAAGCAAGCTCAATTCTCAGACTCCCCTGCGTCAGCCGGGGGTAAACCCGGCCCACGCAGAAGATCCCACCTAGACACCCAGGAATCTACAAACCTCTGGAAAGCCCTGAAATTCTGAGGACAAAGTAGCACTTCCCCAAACCAAACGGGCCTGGGGGTGCCATCGCTCATTTCCTCTAGCATTAGATCTCTCGCATCCATCATCACCGGGCACTCCCAAAGGATATGCTCCGCATATTGCGCCCCCATCCCACAGACACACCATGGATCATCCACGAGTCCAAGATCAAAGAGCTTGCCTCTCAGATCCCCATGGCCAGTTATCAACTGTACAGTGAAATGATCAAATGATAGAAAGCGCTTCTTCATTCGTTCACAAACATTCGGGAGGAAACTGTAGACTAATCTAGCAGTTCTTCCTCCATCCCATCTTTCCTGCCACACTTCCATCGTTCTCTTTCGTATCGTGCTGACAGCCCTATTGTAACCTCTGATTCCGGGTTCCGCATGCACAGACATGCCGAAATGTACCACAACTCCATCCGCCTTGATCTTGCGCCTGGCCACAGAGTCCAAAATTTCTAAATCGGCTGGTAGCACTCCAGCAATGACTGGAAGGCCATCACTTGCTGCAGTTCGATACGCACCCGTGACAGCGAGCAGCGGGAGTCTTTGCCCCCTCAAGACCGCCATCGACACAGATCCAACTAACAGCCTGTGCGACCACACACGAGCGGCATACGTGACCTGAGCCACATAAGTCGCCCGATATATAGTCTTCACAGTTCGCCATCTTAGACCCCATGTTCCACGACTCAGTCTGCGAAGAGTGAAAAATAACACACCCGCTTTTCCGGCAGTCGCTCTAACATGCGGGAGAAAGGAAAGGCCTCTGTCCAGGACTACACCCAGATAACGGACTTCGTTGACCACCCTCACGGGTGATCCACTCATTCGAAGAACTGGATTCCTGTCCCCAAGCGAACCCTTCAACCACATAGCAGAGGTCTTGCTCGGCGAGAAGACCAGCCTATTCACATTGCCCCACGTCAGGATACGTTCGATCGCGATTTTAAATTTATTCTCAATGGCGCTCCTCGTACTACCAGATAGCAAGAGAAGCGCATCATCGGCATAGGCAAAAATCGTGCAGCCAGGCGGAAGATCCATTTTCAACAGATCGTCAAACAGAACATTCCAAAGAA
Source organism: Athripsodes cinereus (assembly GCA_947579605.1). Classification (NCBI taxonomy): domain Eukaryota; kingdom Metazoa; phylum Arthropoda; class Insecta; order Trichoptera; family Leptoceridae; genus Athripsodes; species Athripsodes cinereus. Next base: position 28,166,929 of record OX388306.1, on the reverse strand, counting down.
ATGGTCCTAAAACCGATCCCTGTGGGCAGCCCATGTCCACAATCCTTTCCACTACAATTCCAGCGTGTGTGATCATTACTGACCTGTTGCTAAAGTAGCTGCTAACAACATTAAACAACCAGCGAGGACAACCTCGTATCTTTAGCTTGGCCAGGATAAGAGGCCACCACGCATTGTCAAAAGCCCCAGCTATGTCAAGGAAGACACCCAGAACATTCTTATCCTCACACTCATTTCTCCATTTCAAGCAGGCCTCAATAGCATGCTCAGTGGATAGACCCCTGCTAAAGCCAAACTGTTTGGGATCTCCAGGCACGAGAGTCCCCGCAAGCCGGTTCCTCACCAAGATCTCAAGGATCTTGCCAAAGGAAGGCAGCAAGGTAATGGGTCTATACGCCTTGATATCCGACAGTGGCTTATCATTGCCTTTGGGTATAACCCTCAGCATACCCTTCTTCCAAACTTCCGGAAATATTCCTTCATTCAGACAGGCCTGGTATAGAGCCAGCATTTCTGCAGGGCAGTACGTCCAGACCTTTTTCACAATTGCACCATTGATTCTGTCAAAACCAGGTGCCTTCCTAGGTCCTAAATTTTTGACGATTTCTCCCAACTCAGAATGTGTCACATCGTCAGGTTCGATTATAGACTCATCTGGTGGACAGCGCGACAGGAAACGCAACGCAGCATGAAATGGGGTATCCCTCGATATCGAATCAAGAGGCACAAGCCCATCCAGCAACGTCCTGAGTGTGCCGTCAATACACACTGTCTCACTACCGCCAGCAACAATGCTGGTAAGGTAGTGATCAGCGGATCTCTTGGACTTCACAATGGTCTTTGTAACTGACCAAGGATCGGCATTTCCCGTTTCAGTGATCCACTCCTTCCAGGCTGAGGTCTTAGCATGCCTTATAGCCAATTGGTAGGAGCCTCTCGCACGTTGAAGCCTCTCAAGGAGACGCTTACCTTCGGGAGAGTCGCGCAAAACGCTGCCACTTCTCACCGGGCAAAATGCCCGTTCGGCGGATTTGAACTGTCGTCTTAGGTCCGTGAGTTCAGGCGTCCACCAATTGGTAGTACGCCGTCCCCCAGGCCTACACCTTCCCATCACAGTAACTGCCGTATTAACGACCGCACTGTTAAATTTTTCCCCAGCTTTGTCAGCCCCCTCTGTCAGCCAAATTGCAAAATTTCTCATCCTTTCTTTCAATTCCATACCAAAATGTTCCCAGTTAGTCCTTGAGCCCCTGAAGCTCCAGAGACCATACGGTTCAATCTCCAACGAACCACCAATTGACCAAGTGATCAATCGATGGTCACAGGAAACTTTACCGACGTGAACCCTGAATAAGTGAATAAGAAGCAGTGGTCGCATACCAACAAAATGATCGAATCATTGGAGAGATGTTGTAGGGAGTAAAATGTGTGAGGTGCTTTGGTTGGCGGAGGACACGCCACGGTGGAAGAGCTTGTCGCTTGGTTGGGATCATGGTGTCTCAATCCTCAGAACTAGAAAGAAGAAGAATATAAGAGAAAATATTTTTGAACACACCTCTCTAAAACATGGATTTTGATTTTTATGACCCTTCTCCCACTGTGATTTTATTACAAGCAATAATCATTTAATTTTGCTTTATCATTCTACGGATATAAAATAAATGTTTTACACGTCAAAAGCAGTGTACATATATTTCATTGTTTTTCCTATTGCTTTTATGCTGTAGCGTCCACATCTTTGATAGCTTCTTCTTAGAAACGGAAGATGTAAACCTACACCAGCCAATCTTACTTCAGGGGCTGTTCCTTTTTGGCTTAAAACACTGTGAAACCTTGGAAGCAATTTTAACAATGTGGCATAAAAATCGCCAATAATAGAAAACTAATTAGAGAATTGTAATGAAAATATTTTTAAATATAAAAAAGATTTTAACTTAAGTACGGTAAAAAATTGGTATGAAAATCCAAAATATTAAAATAACACAGCAACAGCACGGTAGCAAGAGATGAAATGTGACATATTTCAAATTTCCCGCTTAATCACAGGGCATCCAAATGTCTTTCATCTTTCTTGCTTTAAGGCAAAGCACCCGACTTCGAGTGAATTATGCCTATAAATCTTAAGCTATTTCAACCGTCTCCAAGCATCAATATGTGGGTACATAATCATAAAACTGAAAAAAAAATAACAATCAAACAAACCATGTAGACATCAAGAAATACACACAGCCTGAAATACAAAACAAAACACAAAATCAAAAAGCGCACGTTTCGCAGAAAATCAAATCAAAAGATTCGTATTAAAATTTACAATAGTTACCGAGCGTACACCCAGAGAGAAGGAAAGCGGTGTGTCCCCCCTCTCGCCAGAGTGAGACCAAGTTTTCGCGACATTACGTCAGACAAGGACAGAGAGATATACACTCACTGCCCCTTTTAATTGTTAACAGCTGTGTTGAGCGTAAACAACAGGCAGGGCCGCTACCAGGAAACAATTTAATTATTAACTTCAAATATTTTTTTTTTTATATTTTTACATATTTATATTTTTTTTATAGTTTGACTTCAAGAAATATTACCAGTAAAAAAATAAACAAATCCATCAACAGCAAATTTATCAAAATTATGAATAGTCAATATCGCCCTCATCATAATCTTTTGTCATACTTTTTCAAATGATTCACTATAATAATATTAATTCTAAAATCATTAAGAGCTAAAAGAGACTGGACATTAATGGGGGAAAGTGATGCAAAACTCTTTAATGTTTTCAATGAAATCGTGGTTTGGTAACAAAGGACAATTAAAGAATATGTGGTCTATTGTCTCTTCCTCATTCCCACATTCACAAGTGGAGTCGTTGATCACTCCAATTCTGGCCCAGGACGACATGACCCAACCTAAGACGAGCCAGAAGTGAAACATTGAGCTTCAAATGGAATTGAGAATACTGGGAGCACAGAGGAAATTGAAGCAGAAAATTCATTGGAAATAGTTTCAAATGTTGAGCATAGCAACGGAGGTACTTTTGTACGCCAGTAAGGGTCATTTCATTTTGACAGCTTTGCTGGAGAGTTTTTAGCTTGGCCATGATAAGATGATCACATAAACCTCTTTTGAGAAGAAAATTGAATGCAAGAGACTTTCTGCGCAATGGAAGTGGTTTTTCCACGCATTCTGCCTGTAAAGCGATCAAGGGCGAAGATTTCATAGCTCCCAATATGAGTCTTAGGCATTTAGACTGAATTCTCTCCAATTTTATTGAGAGATATGTTGGAAGTGGATCCATAATAAAACTGCCATAATTCAAATGACTACGCACGAGAGCACAATACATCATTTTCATAGACGAAGGATGTGCTCCCCACCATACTCTAGAAACAGCCCTCATAATGTTAATATTTTTCTCGCATTTTAATATCGTTTTTTCAATGTGCATGTTCCAATGAAGCTTACGATGGATAGTCATACCAACAAATTTTACTGAATCACTAATAGGAATCATTGTGCTATCACATTGGACGGAAATGTCTGGGATTTTATGTTTATTAGTAAAAATTACTACTTGGCATTTGGAAGGAGACAATGACAATCCGGCGTCCGCAAACCAAGGATGAATAAGGCTCAAAGCATTTTCCACTTTACCAACTGCTCGCTTCATCAGCTTATCACTACAATAAATTACAAAGTCATCCGCGTATTACAACACACTGCATTCAGAAGGAACACGGAACTGAAGATCCTGGGTGTAAACATTAAACAAGATAGGACTGAGAGATGATCCTTGAGGTAAGCCTCTGCTTACCGTTCTTTCTACTACTTCACTGGGAGTGTCAATGAAGAGCTTACGATTACACATAATATTAAAAATCAAACGACATATGATATCTGGCACTCCCAGAGCCGTCAACTTAGTGAAAAGCATAGGAAGTAAAACATTGTCGTAAGCACTTGAAACATCCATAAAACAAGCCACCATAACTTCACGTTTAGCTTTAGACACCTGAGCATCTGTAATTAGGATACTCAGGTTGACCAAGCATGATTTATCTTTTCGAAAGCCAAGTTGCCAGTGAGGGAGTAAGTTGTTTGTCTCCAAAAACCATTCCAATCATTTTTCTAGTATTTTAAGAAAACAACAAGATAGTGCAATCGGTCTATAAGATTGTCCTAAGGATGGATCTTTACCTGGTTTAAGAATTGGTATGACTTGTTTCCATGATTCAGGAACGTGGCTGGTTTCCAAAATATGATTGAACAATTTCAAAAGTTTCAAGAGGAATGGTTCTGGAAAATGTCTAAAAAAAGAGTAAGGGATATTATCCGGGCCAGGAGATGAATCACCAGTAGATTGAATTGCGTGAGTCAGCTCATTTAGAGTGAACTGGGAGGAAAGACGACATCTTTCTTCTTTGAGAGATGAGCTCTCTTTCACCATTTCTGATTTGTTAAATACATACGCCGGAGCAAGTTTCTCCACGAAATCTTCGACCCAATCCAAGCACTGAAATATATTAGGTTTTGGTGAAAGAGATCCTCTGAATTTGTGTATTGAGGACCACACCTCAGAACTAGGGGTATCTGGTGAGATGGAAGAGCAAAAATCATACCAGCCCTGCCGTTTCTTTTTTCTAAGCAATTTTTTGGTTTGGGCTTGGATGTTACGTAACGACAAGTAATTTTCCAGAGATACATGCCTCTTGTACTTTTTTAACGATGATATTTGTGCACTCCGCATCCCACCAAGGAGGGGATGACTTTTTCCTTTTATTGAAATTTTGTTTGGGAATTGAAGCATCAGCTGCATTATGTCTAAAGCCAAGTCATTTGCAAAGGAATCTATGTTGATAGAACTATCGTCAATCAGACATTTGGAGAGGGTGCAATTATTTAATTGATCTTCAAAGAGAGCCCAATCTGCCTGATTAGTTTTAAATCCCATTCTCAGTTGTGGTTTATGGGGTTGAGTTCTAGTATTATTAATAAATAAGTGAATCGGGTAGTGATCACTTGAATGTGAATCGTTCAAGATCTCCCAAGATAATGAAGCGGACAGGTCGGCGGAACAAATAGATAAGTCAACCGTACTTGGATTTTGATTAGGCAAAGGGACTCTGGTTGGTTGACCATCATTCAGAATAACTAAATTCTGATCATCCACAAATTCCAAAATCGCTCTCCCTGCCGGGTCAGTGGAATTACAACCCCATAATGGGGAATGGGCATTGAAATCACCCAATAAAATATATGAAGATGGAAGGGTGGAAACAAAACTTCTCCAATATATAGAACGGTTCTTGGAGGAAAATATACTGAAATAATTACTATATTGAGAATCTTAGCTGCTACTATTTGGAAATCAGGGTTAGGAAGAGTTTGAATAGCAGAGAAATAAATGTTGTTTTTAATTAGGAGTGCTGCTCCACCTCCGACTCTACCATCGGAACGGTCGTCCCTTAGGCAAACATAGCCATGAAATGACACAAATGAATCTGCGGAAAACCAAGTTTCTGAGATAGCCGCTACGTCTGCCTGATATTTTTTCAGGAGGAAGATGACATCATCTCTATTTCTTACGGCACTGCGACTATTCCACTGAAGTAAAGACAGATTATTAATTTTCTGGATTGTCGGAGCCATTGTAAGATATCAATTTAAGAAGGGAGAGGAAGGAATTCTTAACATGAGCAGCGTTCGCAATATCAGAATTTTGGGATGAGAGTACTTCTAGAACCATAGATATCAAAGATTTCAGAAAATTCCTGTTATCGGAGTGAAAATCGTTACATAGATTTTAAACAATTTTTTCAGTTGGAATATTATTTTGAAGAGCGCATCCATCCGGAGCGGAAGATAACATGGAACCGTTTGGTGAAATCAAAAAGGAATTGTGTCCTGCTTGATTATAAGAGAGAGATGCAGGGTTTGTAGGGGTTCTAAAAACAAATTTGCCTCGTGAAGGAACCATTTTGGTTATGTTACGGGAGGTAGTTTGTTTGAAATTATCATCCATAGTTTTTTCATGGGTTATGGGACCAGGGTTTGATACAGACATTTTAAGAACATTGGTATAAGACAATTTTTGTTGGGGATGAAGCTTAGAGGCTTGGAGATAAGACATGTTATTCAGAGCCATGGACTGTTTTATTCCCCTTTGTCTTTCGTACTCTGGACATGATAAACTAATTGCATTATGCGGACCTCCGCAGTGAAAACATTTAGGCTCTGATGTGCAGTCTTGCGCAGAATGATTTTCGCCACATTTAACCTTCTACCGCAGTTGTGCACGTCTGACAGACACCTCATTAAGAAATTATTAGATATCTTTCTTCCATCAATCCATCCCCATCCCTCACTCACAATACCTTTCTGTATCCTAGTGACCAATCGATCAATCGTTAATGCCTTGTCGTTGTGTGTGTTATGTTCCTGTACTGTGATAGTTACGTCTCACAGACGTCAGGTCAGTAATAGTGTGATTTTATGCATATGTCTAATAGTCGTCACCACGCATTTAATGTTTTTATGTCTTTGAGTCTCATAGAGGAAATATATCGATTATTTCGAATGAAATTTATTAAAACTTTTGTTTCATAATAACCTGCATAAATTTTAACGTGCTACCTCTCCAATAGAGTTTTTCACTGGTCAATGAAGAGGGAGTCACTATTTATATATATATGGTCACTTTACTTTACCATATAATGTATAAATATCAATATTTATTTATTTATTTTATTTTTCACTGTACACACATTTTCGTCCCGGTTTTAAAGAAAGTGACAATAACAACATTAGAAAAACTTGTCCTAGCTGTCTAAAACTTACTTGTAGATTTTGTTGCAAGCCTATGTGTCTTGATGCAAGCAAATTTGTGAAGAGTGTAGTACTAAAACTCTTATGTAAAGAGTACTTGCAGAATTTTAGTGTGTTTATATTTATAATTTTTTATGTCTTAATATTATTAACTAGTATATTTACGATAAGGATTTTGTATTTTTTTATATATTCATATTTCATGTTTAGCTAAAAACCGAAAAACATAAGAGAACACGCCGACAAATCTTTTAGATTTGGCGTGACTCATTATCATAAGATGTATATATTTATTATTCAATGTACTATTTTTACAAAATAAAAAAAAAAAAAAAAAAAAAAAAAAAAACTTGTTTTTTTCATCGTATTTTTTGAGCTCATAATAAATATCAATTTTAAAATGTATGTGCTTTGTTTCAATTTAATAATTTCCTATTATGTGCTTGCAAATAGCTTATATTTAGTAATATTAGCTTAGAAACATAATAATTTATTATAAAGTGTATTCTATATAGATTTCGAATTGTACGTCTGTCAGACGGCACCACTGTGCTAAAATTATAAAAATTCACCACTGTAGCTAAGGGTTAAAACACTTTTCCACAGATCTACACATTGTTTTGGTATGACCAAAACGAAGACACCGGAAACACTGGATCGTCGGGTAAAAATATGATTCCACCGGGAAACTATTGAAAAAAATATAAATATGATTTGGGAGGCTCTGGCCTTCAAAAGTCACAACTATTGTGCTCGAAGGTTTCCAGACCACTCTGCCAGTGGATCTGTCTTTGTAGTTTAGTCTTCGTATCTTTAATACCTCCCCCACATCGGGGTTCGAATGCTCAATAGAAGATTTTATTTCCTCGTCTGAGATATTCACGGACACACCACGTATTAAACCCATTCGAGTTATGTTGAAAGTGGAAATAAAAGCCTGACAAGGCCGCTAGATTAAGCAAGCCCCGCGATTGGCGCGCCAAAGTTGACAAGGCCTTCCTCAGCTGGAACGGAGGCGAAGAGAAAAAAATCAAGAGAAGAGACAGCAATCAAATAAAATAAAATTACTCAATCCTGTTATGTAGATTGTAGATACTTACCCTATATGATAGTGTACAGCAATCAATTAAAATAAATAAATATATATAGAGAATTTTCTAGGAATGAGAATATTTGGCATATTACAGTGAGGTGAGGGCGGATGATGTAAAAACACAAATTTAATTAAACATTATTTATTAAAAATAAAAAAACATTAAAAAAAATTATTACTAAAAAAATAAAAATCAACTCAAAAATAATAACTATGACTACCTAAACAAACCCCACCCCTTTTTATCAAAAAATGTCTTTAAAAAAAAATATCACAAGAATAGTCTGTGCACTGTTAATATTGGATTAATATTCTTTACGATGAACAAAAAACACACACGCTGGTTTCTCACCCATCTCGACTGAAGATCGTCCTGCCCGCGGCCATTGCGGGCAGGCGCAGTCCTTCCACCGAAGGCACCCTGGCATATAGCCTTCAGGATGTTCTCCGTCCGAGGCTCCCTTGGCCACCCTCCAGGAGGTAGGCTCCACCATGGATCCTGGCGTCAGTGGGCGGGAGACGGCAGCGTCCAGAGCGCGGGAACAAGGTCCTTGAGAGCCCGACGGGAAGTCAACCTGTCTCCACTAGAGCTTGCCGGGTAGTGTCCCGTAGCCTGTCGCTGGCTACTCGACCAGGAGGGGTAGTACCTCACCCCTCGCTTACCCTTCTGCACCCCTGCGTCTTAGTGTCGGCGTTGGCAAAATCCCGTTATGCCGAGGTATTGTTCCTAGCAAAACAATACCCCGGCGCACATAACTGCGTACCAGCAAGCATGCCCGAGTACTTTGCTCGGTGCCTACCAGCACATATCCCGCGCAATCACATAATATCCATATTGTATTTTAAAAAAGTGTCCATTTTCACTACATATCACGTTCATTTTATTCCCATTTGGTGAACAAAACCTCCCCAAAGATTTAAAAAAACATTCTAACTAAAAATACTGCTACGCATTAAATAATCGCTGCGGAGAAGTTCATACTGGCTAATGTTCCTACAGTCATTTGTTGTCTGTGAGTCTTCCGTAATAATAATAATAATTGTACGTTACAAAGAACACGTGACTGGCTGATGCTTCGATCTGCACACGGCACCACATCGTATGATTCTCATTCCCTTGAAGAATAACCGTTAAACGTGCCTGTTCCTCCTCGCGTCGCTTGCAAGTAAATTCAGTTACCCGCAAACCATGGCATAGGTTGGACGAAAGAAGGGTTTGTCCCTTCCCGCCTTAGTCGCGAACAGCGATGTGCGTAACTCCGACACAATAATAATACTAACAATAATTATGTAATAGTACTTAACTTCGTAATGTGATAAACAAGTGTGTTGCCCTCTGTTGTACGTAAAACAATTCTTATTGTGTGTCGTTAATAATGTACTTTAAATATCTGTGTTAGTTTTACGTGCGCGACCAATCATACCGCCAATATCAAGGAACAATAATAACGATTAATAATTAATAGTAATTAATAAACAGAATAATGTTATAGACAAGCTTATATTATATTTGAGATATATATAGACTACGATTCTAATGGTGATAATGATAATATTTGGAAGTTTTGAGTATAATAATATATGTTGGTTTTGGGCGTGGTTTTTGCTGTTGCCGCCATTATTCATAACCGTGTGAAATTAGATAATCCATTGTTTCTGAACAAATATTCTATGTTAGGAATCATGAACAATCACATAAACTGTTCTTTCTACTTTCCCAGTATTGTGAATTTGATTGAAATTGCGAATGTGTTCCTAAATCTTCAGCGTGTACAGCTTCACCTCGGATAGTCAGTATATCGCGTAGCGGTGATTTACCGATATAACTCGCATTACAATGTGAACTGGGTAATACTCTAGTAACTTCTCCGGTCCATACCCTTGTCAAAAGAGTGATTAAAAGACTAGCTGAGTATTTCTGAAAGGAATATTGAAATAGTGACGCCTTCTGCCTTTTACACTGAGGATATTGTAAGAACGTATAAGATATCCCATGTCTCTTGAGAAGTAGTGATCTCTTCCGTCTTGAGGACAGGATCTATCAGATTCTGACACCACCACACCCCTGTACGTCTTTGAGTATAACCAGCGACCGCCATAGAAGCATCAGAGTATGTTTCTTTCACGATCCTGCCTTCTACCGTCTATGTGTGCAGAATACGTCATCATTACATACTCGTCTTTGTGTGATTCAACTCCTGATCGCCTGTCTATCTGTAAGTGACTATATTACTACTGTATATGGTATAAATAATGATATTTTTTTCATAACTGAGTTCATATTATCATTGAACTATATATATATTAATTTTCCGTTGTGTAATAATTTAAGATTTTGAGTTTGAATGAAGAATGAATGATTCCAATTAAATATTTATAAATCACTTGATAAACCAGGTATTGATTTATATTGTAATACCAAGGATGGTGTATTTGATAATTGCCCTTGTTTGTTTTATTGTCTCAGTCCGAATATGGTATAACTTTCATAACTTTGTATATTGAACGGAATGTTATTCCCTACAAATTTACTTTGAAAATAACTGTCTTGTTATGTAATATATGTTTGCACAATAAACGTGAATCACTTACCATACGTTATCTTTCTGTGGAAATTCATTTTGTATACCCACTAGTAGATTCAATACTCTTATTAATACTAAAGTACATCTCTCCGCCTCCTTGTATATAATCTTCCAATAACCTAGTTATACTTGGAGTAGTTATGTCACAAAGGTTCAATTCCTTGATCAACCAATGGATGAAAGACCCTATTATTTTACTATGAAAGCAACAAAGAGTTAAAGGAATGGCTCCACTGATGGAAATAATATATCCACTTTCTTGGAAAGGTCTGATGTACTTATGATAATCTTTGTTCCACTTGATATAATTTTTTATTGTTTACTTGGAGATATATATCTATAATTCTACTCAAGGAAAGATATAAGTAGAATCTTTGCAATATAAATTATGCAAACTGAAGAAACATTATTGCTTAATTTACCTATATGTATTCTATATTGATAAGATGACCATAAGAAAATGATGAAACCAAAGGATAAAGAATTCTCTGAACTTTACGTGAGTATAATATGTATAATTGAAGTATGTACCTGTCACCCACACACAATGCATTCCTCTTGTATAGACCAAGTAGAATCATCCCTAGACATGAACTTGAGCCAATATATTAATCTGTTTTACTTGCAAATATAACTGTAACTTTCTCTATATAATATAATTAATTTTCTATGTGTTTCGCTTACGTACATTGCAAAATGTATGTAGCGAAGCTGGGGGTTACGAGCCAATTTATATACTTTCCTTATGTACAATTCATGTAAATTCATTTCTTTAAATATTTGATAATTTCTCTTTTGATAATTTTGTATTATGATATGATGCGAACGTCCTGGTGGGACGATATCGTATCAATTTGGGCAGCTCGTCCTGGATCGTACAACTCGCATAGTTGTAGACCCTAAAATTTTAAATGTATTGTGTGATGAATATACCTAATCGTGAAGTTCAGAATTCTTATCTTTGTTGTGTAATTATGTGTATTGATATTAATTGAAAATGTAATAATTTAATGTGTGTATGTATATGAAAACAATTTAAAAAAAATGAAACGGGAATCGTAAGATAAATAATTTAAATGTCCGTATTTAAAAAATAAATGTATTGGTGTATAGCGCAAACGTTTGTCGCGAGTATTGTTATAATGTGGAGTAAAAAATCGATGCCGTATAGAAAGAATTGTATGGTGAAAATATTCTGTTGTAAAAGTATTGTTATAAGCGGTGAACAGAACATCGAGAGTCGACCTACATAATATAATGAAGATATAGTGTGTATTTATAATACATCGCGTGTGCGAACGCCGTACGAATAGATATACTGTAATATTAGACCGATAATATTATTATACCGCAGTATACATATCTATGCAACGTATAGTATGTACCTATACGTCGCAAGCGAAAGAGAGACAGCGTACAGACCTACCGCAACAATGTAATAGAAATATTCACGCGCGAAACGGAAGTCCAGAGTATTGGTAGAACGAAATATTATTTGAATGAAACGAAATAATATGTACCCATGCTGTTTGTGTATAGTAAACCAAAGTGTACAAAGAACTTTGCCGGTAAACAATAATGTTATTTTAATAGTAAATTCATTTTCAAACGATGAGAGTAAAAATCGATGTTAAATATTAAATTGAATTAAATTTTTTGAAACAGTAAAATGTTGTATTTGGAATAAATATCCTTATTGAACTCTTGGAGAAATAATATTAAATGATCGTTGTTGTGTAAAATTATGCGTAGTAGAGTTTTGATAAGAATATAAATGTGCGTACGTAGTGATGTGACGAAATAATAATGATGAATAATATTAAACAAATATTTTTGTTTTAAGAAAATTAAAGTTAAAAATAAATCGAAATAAATTATGTTAAACCTTCACGACCGTTCACGAAATTAAAAAAAAAAATAAATACACTTAACCCTTAGTGAAACATGACCGAATTTGTTAACCCTTTGTAAATAGTAATTGAATTTTTTTAATGTCAAGTTGTGAACTGTAACTGAATTTTTAATTTAGTTAAGAAACAGTTAACCCTTTGATGACCATCGTTGAAAATTTTGACATTAACGTAAATAGTAGAATGATGTTTTGTAAATTTTTTTTTGAAATTAAAGAAGTAACCATGTAACGATGTAGAATTTTTGCTGTTGAATATTAACCCTTTGTGTACGGAATTTGTTATCTTTTGTGGAGTAATTAATTTTCTTGAAATGTAATGATGTGACTTTTGCGGCTTATTACCATCGTGAAATATTGAAGTAACCTATGCCTTGTTTATTTGAGAACTGAGTCCGTTTAGTGAATTGTCCCGTTAAGGTAAACTAACGAACGCTCTTTGAAAAAAAAATGAGTTATGTTTATGTAATATGTGAAGCCGTGGTAGGAGAGATGTGTTTAAATACTTTTTTGTGACTTTTTGTGTAATCAATGTAGAGACGATGTTATCTGGGTGTGTGAAAGATAAATCGTGAAGCTCTTGTTGATGAATGTAGACAATGTGATTGCTAATCGTTCATGCCTATTATTTTGAAGTTTGAGTTTATATGACGTTTAATTCCGCGTAGGACACGTAGTAATCTCTTATGAATTGTAATTGGAAATGTTTGGATGTAGTATATCCCTTGTTGAATAAAATACTTTTGTGACTTTGTGTAAAAAATTTGTTTATGTTGCTTGAATACATTGGAAAATGTGATAGAACATTTTGACATTGAACGGAATGGCTTATGAAGGACACAGAATAAAACCTGTAGTGGAATGTTGGCTGCAGATATTCAATGGGATAATTTTGATTAATTGTATGTTAGTGAATAAAGATGATGTATGAATCTGTTTATGAAAGGTGAGCCCTGTATGAAGAAGTAAATGTTGAATTTGAATAATGATGTATGTAAAGAATTTATTGAACTTGTAACTTGTATATTGTGTAGCAAAGATCGAAAGTTGTTCAATGTATTTGTCATGTATTAAGCCTGTGTGAGGGTAGCTCCCTCTGAGATTATCTCTATGTGAGAAATCTGTCTCTGTGTGAGAACTGTGTCGTATGTAATATGCGTAGAAGGATTTGACGCCAAATAATGAATATCGGTTACTGTAAATGTGATTGCAGTCGTCGTGATGTACCATTATGTCATGTCTGCGTGTAAATTGTTTTTCTAATATGTATATGTCCTTATTATGTATGATTTCTTTCTGTGCTTTGCCAATATCTTTGTATGGTACATGGTACATGAAATCACTTGTATATGAGTGCTATTAAGCTTAATGGGTTAAATGAAGCGAAATTGTAGTATCTCTAATTCCATCTATACAAAATTGTTTATATTTATTTAAATTCCTTTATGTTACTTTTCCCTTGTCGGATACATGTAACTGGAATCGAGAATGATGTAAACCAACTTCTTAAGTATGTAACTTTTGTTTTATATGTTTGTCATGTTTAAAATGTTAACTTGTCGTCGATCGTAGTAAATGAATCCATCAATGAAACGTACGTATGTTGATAAATTGAAAGAAAGAATTTTATCACCATGTAAAACGAACCGTATATTGTAACGTAATACAGATCCTGAGTTTCTTATAAGGTGGTATTGTAAAATGTTTAAAGTTGTTGTTTTCATAACCTGTGTTTTTCATATACATGCACATATGCACATGTCTATATATATACACACCTCTATGTACTATTATATTGTTATGATTGTAGCTCTCAAACTTTTGATAGGAGCCCCTTACTAAAACAACCAATGTGAATTTTGTGTTATTATTAAGAAGTGTAAGTCAAAATATGAAAACAGTTCGCATCTATTTTGACTATGGGCAATTTACCGCGAGTGCTTAATAATAATAATTGAACGGGCTATAGGATGTAAGAAACATTGTAATAGTATATAAGCTACCAATTTTGAATTGTTTGTCTGTAATTGGGTACCTATGTAGTTGCTTATGTATCCAATGGTTCTCAACTTTTTATGTAACCAGTGGTACTCAACTTTTCATGTAACCAGTGGTTCTCAACTTTTTTTTTTGTAGTAGTTCTCAACTTTTTTTTGTATAATTGAGGAACTTGAAAATTTGTCGTTTCTCTTCAAATTTTCAAGAGGGGCCGAAAGGGAGAATGCTACGCATTAAATAATCGCTGCGGAGAAGTTCATACTGGCTAATGTTCCTACAGTCATTTGTTGTCTGTGAGTCTTCCGTAATAATAATAATAATTGTACGTTACAAAGAACACGTGACTGGCTGATGCTTCGATCTGCACACGGCACCACATCGTATGATTCTCATTCCCTTGAAGAATAACCGTTAAACGTGCCTGTTCCTCCTCGCGTCGCTTGCAAGTAAATTCAGTTACCCGCAAACCATGGCATAGGTTGGACGAAAGAAGGGTTTGTCCCTTCCCGCCTTAGTCGCGAACAGCGATGTGCGTAACTCCGACACAATAATAATACTAACAATAATTATGTAATAGTACTTAACTTCGTAATGTGATAAACAAGTGTGTTGCCCTCTGTTGTACGTAAAACAATTCTTATTGTGTGTCGTTAATAATGTACTTTAAATATCTGTGTTAGTTTTACGTGCGCGACCAATCATACCGCCAATATCAAGGAACAATAATAACGATTAATAATTAATAGTAATTAATAAACAGAATAATGTTATAGACAAGCTTATATTATATTTGAGATATATATAGACTACGATTCTAATGGTGATAATGATAATATTTGGAAGTTTTGAGTATAATAATATATGTTGGTTTTGGGCGTGGTTTTTGCTGTTGCCGCCATTATTCATAACCGTGTGAAATTAGATAATCCATTGTTTCTGAACAAATATTCTATGTTAGGAATCATGAACAATCACATAAACTGTTCTTTCTACTTTCCCAGTATTGTGAATTTGATTGAAATTGCGAATGTGTTCCTAAATCTTCAGCGTGTACAGCTTCACCTCGGATAGTCAGTATATCGCGTAGCGGTGATTTACCGATATAACTCGCATTACAATGTGAACTGGGTAATACTCTAGTAACTTCTCCGGTCCATACCCTTGTCAAAAGAGTGATTAAAAGACTAGCTGAGTATTTCTGAAAGGAATATTGAAATAGTGACGCCTTCTGCCTTTTACACTGAGGATATTGTAAGAACGTATAAGATATCCCATGTCTCTTGAGAAGTAGTGATCTCTTCCGTCTTGAGGACAGGATCTATCAGATTCTGACACCACCACACCCCTGTACGTCTTTGAGTATAACCAGCGACCGCCATAGAAGCATCAGAGTATGTTTCTTTCACGATCCTGCCTTCTACCGTCTATGTGTGCAGAATACGTCATCATTACATACTCGTCTTTGTGTGATTCAACTCCTGATCGCCTGTCTATCTGTAAGTGACTATATTACTACTGTATATGGTATAAATAATGATAATTTTTTCATAACTGAGTTCATATTATCATTGAACTATATATATATTAATTTTCCGTTGTGTAATAATTTAAGATTTTGAGTTTGAATGAAGAATGAATGATTCCAATTAAATATTTATAAATCACTTGATAAACCAGGTATTGATTTATATTGTAATACCAAGGATGGTGTATTTGATAATTGCCCTTGTTTGTTTTATTGTCTCAGTCCGAATATGGTATAACTTTCATAACTTTGTATATTGAACGGAATGTTATTCCCTACAAATTTACTTTGAAAATAACTGTCTTGTTATGTAATATATGTTTGCACAATAAACGTGAATCACTTACCATACGTTATCTTTCTGTGGAAATTCATTTTGTATACCCACTAGTAGATTCAATACTCTTATTAATACTAAAGTACATCTCTCCGCCTCCTTGTATATAATCTTCCAATAACCTAGTTATACTTGGAGTAGTTATGTCACAAAGGTTCAATTCCTTGATCAACCAATGGATGAAAGACCCTATTATTTTACTATGAAAGCAACAAAGAGTTAAAGGAATGGCTCCACTGATGGAAATAATATATCCACTTTCTTGGAAAGGTCTGATGTACTTATGATAATCTTTGTTCCACTTGATATAATTTTTTATTGTTTACTTGGAGATATATATCTATAATTCTACTCAAGGAAAGATATAAGTAGAATCTTTGCAATATAAATTATGCAAACTGAAGAAACATTATTGCTTAATTTACCTATATGTATTCTATATTGATAAGATGACCATAAGAAAATGATGAAACCAAAGGATAAAGAATTCTCTGAACTTTACGTGAGTATAATATGTATAATTGAAGTATGTACCTGTCACCCACACACAATGCATTCCTCTTGTATAGACCAAGTAGAATCATCCCTAGACATGAACTTGAGCCAATATATTAATCTGTTTTACTTGCAAATATAACTGTAACTTTCTCTATATAATATAATTAATTTTCTATGTGTTTCGCTTACGTACATTGCAAAATGTATGTAGCGAAGCTGGGGGTTACGAGCCAATTTATATACTTTCCTTATGTACAATTCATGTAAATTCATTTCTTTAAATATTTGATAATTTCTCTTTTGATAATTTTGTATTATGATATGATGCGAACGTCCTGGTGGGACGATATCGTATCAATACCTAAAGATAACTTACGTACTAGTTATAATAATAATGAGGATGTATATCTGTAGGTATATACACTCGTGTAGGCAGTATTCCATATCCCACTCGATATTATACCTACCTACAAGAGCGTTTACATCGAAATTATAATGATCATACAAACAGACACACACCCCTAAATACGATGTATTATTATGTGTGAATAGCGAGCAGATCGTAAACCGGACGTGACATTTCTGAAGGATGGTGAACACGTGTTTAAAAATGACTATAGCTGGTCACCGAACACAGCACAAAACTACACAATTTAAGAATTTTAAGTATTATTATTAATATTATATTTACGAAATTATTTTAAAAATATTCTGGATAATTTTTTTATCATCATGCACAGACCCTCCATATCAATCGTCCCTGCTTTTTGATGAAAAAATTATCCATAAGAAACTATATTATCTCTCGCCATCCACACACAATTAAACAAAATAATTACAATTAATCAAAACCAATTTAACATACGCCCGTCTAGGTACGTCATAGGTAAGGTAGGTACTTCCCACAATTATAAATTTAAATACATTTACAATAATTCAATTAATAACCCCTTTAATTTTTTTATATACTCACATTTAATTTCAAATCTAATTTACAAGAAACAATTGCGCAATCACTAACAAAACATTACAGATAGGTATGTACGTACTCGTAATTGTACGATCCACTCACTCGCAATACAGACATCTCATGGCGTTCTCCAGGCAGTATTGGCACCCTTCATAACTTCCCTCTCCGATCAGCCTTCTCGCCGACCTATCTCTGCATCTCCTAGCAGATCCATCTCAGACTTCCAGATCACCGGGAACTCCGACCCCTTATTTCAAGGTGGTCAGGCTACCAGCTCTCAGCTGGTACACCCTTTCGTCCCTCTGAAACTCGCATCTCCCACACAACCCGCATTGTACCTCTTGCACCTATGCTAAGCCGGGAACTACACGTCCCGTACAAGGCTGCCAGAATACACATGCCCTTTTTACAAATTCCCCTAGCGTAACATTCTCTCTTTCTACATATTGTCTCGCCAACATACCTCTCGCTTACACCATCTTTCTCTTTCTCGCATTGCAAACGAACCTTTTCACGAATCACCGTACATACCTACTCACTCCTGCGCATACAAATTCCCGCGTTTTCCCCAAGAGCGCGCGCTTTTTTCCTACACTACCACAAGCCACGTGGTCCTTGCATACCTCGTGCTTTGATTTCCCGCGCATCCAAATGCGCGCCATTTCACAATACCTATTTTGCGCAACTCTCTACAGTTCGCAAATCACTATAATTAATCACACTAATTTCCCAAAACAAAAACATTATAACAACCCATATACCTATACATTATAAAACACCCCCTATTTATACATCACATATTTAACTATCATCATTTCATCAAATTAATTATCATACACATTGAAAACAGCAAAGTTAACCCATTTTCCCGAACATTTTTAACATTTATCATTACAACACAGTACAAATTTATTCTCGAGTACCTACCTACCTCAATACCTATAAAATTAAAAACATAATCAATTTAACGATCCCATGTTAGGCGCCAGGTTATTTTTTTAGCGAAATAACCAAAACTTTTGTCTGGCTTTCAGACACCTATAATCTGTGTCAATAAACACATTATTGATCAGATTATAAACCACATAGCATGTATTGTTGTATTTGATTTGCTGGATGGATTTTATTTCTTCATTTACCTCTTCATTTAACTCTTTTTCGCGGCGACGTAATCTACTTAACAAATTCAATACTATACAGAAGCCCTGTCTGCATAGAAAACAAAATAATATTAGTGCGAGCTCACTCGCCACTAACATACACAACCAAACATACTCGCGCGCGTGAGGAGGTTTATTTTCCTCTTCTTGACTGGTGCTTTCTTTTGACACTTCCACCACTAT
Organism: Athripsodes cinereus; assembly: GCA_947579605.1. Taxonomy (NCBI): domain Eukaryota; kingdom Metazoa; phylum Arthropoda; class Insecta; order Trichoptera; family Leptoceridae; genus Athripsodes; species Athripsodes cinereus. The sequence continues at coordinate 28,147,855 of OX388306.1, read as the reverse complement.
TGGGTCTTCTGTGTGAGTTTTCTCCTCCACAGGTACCTCAATATCGCACCCATCGCCGATTTGGTCCGATATGTTATCAGGCTGATCTTCCGGTACCTCTAACTGAGATACGTCTTCCGTAGCAAGCTCACAGGTAGCTATCGGTGGTGTAATCACGGAGTACACTTCGGGGAAATCAATATGAAGAACACGGTTCTCCAACTCTTGCAAAGAGTGTACTTCTACACCAAGAAGTGCCTCTCTGTAATACGGTGTCATTAGCGTTACAATGAATGACCCTATTCGCGATCTATCAATATGATTATGATAGCCGCCTTTCTCAAGCCGCTCTACGAGTATCCGCTTGAAATAAATAAAATCACAGCCCTTTTCGGAATAACTCTGTATTCCGCTATAAAGTTCCCCGATTATTTTACCATGGACATTACGAATGCCAAAATTGTAAATAATCCACTTCTCGAATGTGGACCATTTACACGGGCTTCTACAAAATTCGCGGTTAAACGCTTTCCTCGCATTAACTCGCAATTTATGAAGTACTGTATGTGGTACTTCATCTAAGTCGGATATCTGCCAGTATTCTTTACATGCCTGAAGGAATACTTCCGGTTCCTCATCCAGCCAACCACTGAATGTCTGAGTGAACCTTTTGATAACATATCGACCCGGTGACACGAAAACTAATTTATCCATCCCACAGATAAAGACAACAATACCTAATCAATATAAAATGCAATACAATATCAATCAATAAAACGTTCCAAAATCATTTCACATCACCGCCAATCAAATCAAAGCAATATGCCATCAAAAAAAATATTTAACAAATTTACAATTAAAACTCTTCTCCATTCCAGCTACCTCGTCTCATAGGGATATATCGTGGATCCGTTTCTAGTGATTATACATCCTTTGGGGGATGTATTTTTTCACTAAGTTGCCCCATTTGTTGAGGCGCCAAAATTGACAAGGCCGCTAGATTAAGCAAGCCCCGCGATTGGCGCGCCAAAGTTGACAAGGCCTTCCTCAGCTGGAACGGAGGCGAAGAGAAAAAAACCAAGAGAAGAGACAGCAATCAAATAAAATAAAATTACTCAATCCTGTTATGTAGATTGTAGATACTTACCCTATATGATAGTGTACAGCAATCAATTAAAATAAATAAATATATATAGAGAATTTTCTAGGAATGAGAATATTTGGCATATTACAGTGAGGTGAAGGCGGATGATGTAAAAACACAAATTTAATTAAACATTATTTATTAAAAATAAAAAAACATTAAAAAAAAATTATTACTAAAAAAATAAAAATCAACTCAAAAATAATAACTATGACTACCTAAACAAACCCCACCCCTTTTTATCAAAAAATGTCTTTAAAAAAAATATCACAAGAATAGTCTGTGCACTGTTAATATTGGATTAATATTCTTTACGATGAACAAAAAACACACACGCTGGTTTCTCACCCATCTCGACTGAAGATCGTCCTGCCCGCGGCCATTGCGGGCAGGCGCAGTCCTTCCACCGAAGGCACCCTGGCATATAGCCTTCAGGATGTTCTCCGTCCGAGGCTCCCTTGGCCACCCTCCAGGAGGTAGGCTCCACCATGGATCCTGGCGTCAGTGGGCGGGAGACGGCAGCGTCCAGAGCGCGGGAACAAGGTCCTTGAGAGCCCGACGGGAAGTCAACCTGTCTCCACTAGAGCTTGCCGGGTAGTGTCCCGTAGCCTGTCGCTGGCTACTCGACCAGGAGGGGTAGTACCTCACCCCTCGCTTACCCTTCTACACCCCTGCGTCCTAGTGTCGGCGTTGGCAAAATCCCGTTATGCCGAGGTATTGTTCCTAGCAAAACAATACCCCGGCGCACATAACTGCGTACCAGCAAGTATGCCCGAGTACTTTGCTCGGTGCCTACCAGCATATATCCCGCGCAATCACATAATATCCATATTGTATTTTAAAAAAGTGTCCATTTTCACTACATATCACGTTCATTTTATTCCCATTTGGTGAACAAAACCTCCCCAAAGATTTAAAAAAACATTCTAACTAAAAATACCTAAAGATAACTTACGTACTAGTTACAATAATAATGAGGATGTATATCTGTAGGTATATACACTCGTGTAGGCAGTATTCCATATCCCACTCGATATTATACCTACCTACAAGAGCGTTTACATCGAAATTATAATGATCATACAAACAGACACACACCCCTAAATACGATGTATTATTATGTGTGAATAGCGAGCAGATCGTAAACCGGACGTGACATTTCTGAAGGATGGTGAACACGTGTTTAAAAATGACTATAGCTGGTCACCGAACACAGCACAAAACTACACAATTTAAGAATTTTAAGTATTATTATTAATATTATATTTACGAAATTATTTTAAAAATATTCTGGATAATTTTTTTATCATCATGCACAGACCCTCCATATCAAGCCTTATACGTAGAATTGGAATTTATGTATACATTTTTATAAAATCGTTTACTGCCTTTCCAGTAGTGAATTCCATGGAAAGTCGAAACTTACCCTCGGCCTTGATGGACCCATTAACGATGTGAGGGATATTTTTTGAAAAGAGAAATCTTCCGAAATCCATTGGGTGGATTTGTTTCCCAGATTCCGTATACTGTACAAAAACGATGAACGGACCACTGGACTTCATTGAATAAAAATGTTCTCGGATGGGAGGTTCTGAGGCGTTTTTAGAAGTAGAGGCTCTGGATAGATTTAAATCTTTATCCTCTACTGATTCTGACAGTTTCCGTTTCTTTACATTAATATCAGGAGGATCTGGTGGTATTGGAGGGTTCTCCATCCTTAATGCGTACTTCTCTCAAGATGAGAGAGAGAATGTTAAAAAAAATACAAACAAAAAAAAATCTACAAGTAGATAATAGAAAAAAACTGAAACCGGCCCTGGGCCAGAAGAAATTAAAAATAAAAATAAAATACAAATAATCTGAATAATAATACTCAGCTGACTGATATGCGGGTCTCCGGCAAAAACACGTCCTACCGTCACCAGAACACTCGACTCAATGGTGTCCAAATGTCATTAAGCAATTTAATTTTAGGTTTTTTTTTTTTACATAACGTAACATCAAAAGATGACGGGCTATTTTTAAATAGTGAATTACGATTCCTAATACATTTGTCGTACTTTTCATTTAATAGGAAAATATCTTTCCACGGCCTACGAGAGGGTTAAATGAAAAATGAAAAACGCTTAGTTTTATAATTATGTTTTTTGTAAATCGTTTTGTAGTTGACTTTTGAGTATTTTCAAAATATTTACTAATAGTTGCTATGTGGTGTACACATAATTTAAAAAAAAAACACTACCGGTTTCAACGCTAAGATGCGTCATTGAGTGCGTCCAGATAGTAGGATGCGAACGTCAATCAATCATCAATCTTCAACGATTCGGAGCATTCTCCGAAGAAATATTCGAATGAATGCGTTTGTTTCCCGTCCTTATACGGGTTACGAAGGCATTCATTCAAATATTTCTTCGGAGAATGCCCCGAATCGTTGAAGATTGATGATTGATTGACGTTCGCATCCTACTATCTGGACGCACCCATTGACTAGTGTCAAACTAAAAATAAAAAAAATATACGTGGTGTAGTACATAGTAATATTACTAAATATTTTAAAAATGTTTCGTGATTATCACATTCTTAGTGCCAATAAAATCAAAGAAAAAGACTTCTCAGTATTCAAGAATCCAAAAACCTAGAAAAGAAAAAATAATAGACATACGACTACCCCTACTCACTCACCTTCTCACTACCACTACCAGCCACCTCTTCCTAACTCACTCTCCCTTTTCTTAGTACCTAGTTTAAGTAGGTATGTTTTTTTATTTCAGTTTCTATGTTTATGACACTGATAATGAACCAGTTCCAAAAGGCCTCTGAAATATCAAATATGGACCATTTGGAAACTATTACTCAGCAATGAGAAATGTCACCCATTCTGAAAATCTTGTATTTACATATATACCATTTATTATAACAACTTCATAACTAATATTAAAGGCCTAGTCCCGCCACTGATCTTTGAATAATACATATATTCAGGCCCATTTGTTTACTATTCTGATTTGTGTAATCTTTACAAGCCCGTTTTACAATGAGAAGACATGGCATACAATAGAGAACATTGTCGAATCACATTATTATTTTGTAGTGATAGGGTACAGAAAGTTTGCATATGACGTTTTAAATAATGGATAGTCAAAACAATAATGGAATTGTCATCGGAATAGGGAAAATAGAAAAAGATTAGGTATATTCTCGTATTTCAATAACGGCTAATTAATTGTATCCTAGATGTTTAATGTAAGTGGGTTTTTTCTTCTTTACGTGTCTTGTCGGATCCCTCCGATGTTGAAGACCAGCTGGGAGGAATACTTATAAATTAATTACTCCATTTATTCCGCAGAACACCTGGAAGAGAACTGATCTTTTTTTCCGTTAGTTTACGAGTGTCCTGTAAAAGGCGTAGTTCGAAAAGAAATTTCACTCATCAAATTCAGCGATGAGATTTGCCACCCATTTTGAATATCTTGATTTTTAGTTGACACGTAGAAGACTACCCCATTTGTGAGATATGCCGAGATAGAATAATTGTAGTAGTAGTAGTGGATTTATTTACGTATAAATATATAAGATTTACAAAGTAATTGCAAAGAATTTTCCATTCTGCATGTCAGAAATACTTTTTTAAAGTAAATATTTCTATAAAACTGTTGACCTTTGTTGTAGGTACGTGACCACTCTATTGAAACTGGCCACGTCCAACTAATTATAATGTCTGTTGTTTGTTTGAATAACAAAATTTTGTCGGATTATTTTGATGGATGAACCCTTCGGTGGTTAAATTATTACTTAATAATTATCAATTACGTTTGTAATAAGTTCGCAGATGGTGTTACCCAATCATTATAATTATAAGTTGGAACGAGGGTACTGCCACAATAAAATAATAAATGATGGATCATAATACATCGATGTTTATTCATTTATCTTGCGGTGACCGCTTATGTATCTCGGAGAATCCTTTCTGCTCCAATTTCCTGTCCCATTCCTTTGTTTCCTTCTTGATTGGAGATAATTGATGAGGAGACATGTGCTTCAAAACTTTCTTTTTTTTTTTTTGTTAAGTGTCTGTTTTTCGTGTCTACTAGTTATTGTTGCATTATATAATACCAAACAATATTTGCAAACTTTGCTGGTTTAGTGATTGTAATTTGAAATTAACAAATAAAATAAAATAAATATTTATTATTTTGTTTTGTGTTACTGTTGAGTATGACTAACGCACGACCGGTTTCGCGGACTCCGAGTTCGCATCATCAGGTGCTGATCTATAACCGGTCGTGCGTTAGTCATACTCAACAGTAACACAAAACAAAATAATAAATATTTATTTTATTTTATTTGTTAATTTAAAATGAAGTGTTACAAAGTAAATTCCGATACAATTAATGAAATTGTTATTTGATTTGGCTCGTTATTTATGATATAACTGTATGTTTGTAAGAGCAAATAAAATGAAAAAAAATACAGATCTCTGACGGGTGCGTCAGCGCACAGATTTACTTGTGAAATGTTCATACCATTTGACATCCAAAATCCTCCTGAGACACTTGTTTTAAAAGCTTAGTATCTTTCTCTCTTGAGCCTTGGTTAAGTGCCAACAATCGCATCTAAATTACAATTTATTTCACTTTGTCTATAGTAACAAATACTCATATGAATGAATAAAGTGTCACTGGAATGGCCAATAGTCAAAGACGTAAGCTTCATATTGTATCTCTTGTTCATAAAACACTTGATTCTTCGTGTATCTAGCAAACCATGGTCTTCCACTGCGTTCCGACATTCTTGATGAAATTAAGTCATCTAAAATACACATTTAGAATCTATGTAGCAACAAGCTTGGGACACGGACATGTAAGAACTACGTTACATAAATTGGAATGACTTTCTTTAGTAAAATAGAAAACAATTGATTAAAATTTTGAAGAAGCGTGTCTTTATTGTGCATTTGAATCGAAATAAAGGTTTGAAATAGCTATACATCATATTGAATATTTCTTTCCATCTATCCATATTGAAATTGAAACTAACTACAGTTAGAGTATTTCTTGGAATGCAGAACTGTAAAATCTCTTATCTTGGTATTAATTAATTAGTGGAAAACTATTATCAATACATAAATTTCAAAATTTATGGTAAACAATTATTTCATCATACTTGATATGCCCGGGGTAGTTAGGTATTGTGCCGAAAAGTTACCATTAAAATAATAATTGTTATTTAGAAAGATCGGAATTTCAATATTAAACAATGCAGTTCATAAGAAGTCAGAAAATCCCGACATTGAAAATAGCTGCGCTTAAAAGGTACCTGCATTCATTTTAAATAATATTGTTTGCTGATCTTCTACAAAATATTATTGTTTATTTAACTTTGTACTTGCATAGCAACAAAAGGAATAATTCAACAAAGGATTAAGAGCCGCATTCATTATGCACCTACTTCACTAATTGTTTTCTTTAAAATGAATATTCTCGAATGCGTATTGTATTGTTATTATTTAGTATCGGCTTGGTTGGATTTTTTTTATACCTACGCTTCGATCTATTGAATGTCGATATCGATGATATGTGTTGAATTCTGTGAACGACTCTTTAGGTATGGATTTTAATTTTATTCTAACATACGTATTTTGAATATTTAATTATCTACCTAAAGGGTTGTATTGTGTTGATATATAATAGAATAAGATGTGTGCTATTTGTGTGGTGCGGAAAAGACGCTATAATTATAAATTGTGATAATGGACACACGACATGTTTAAATTTACTATCAAAGAAAGAGACACTTTAATTTATATGTGAATTATTTATCTATTCTATTCTTCTCAAGGCCATCCACTCGTTTGCGAGTGATTTAGAGAATTATTTATCAATCAGTGCATTGGACGCTATATATCATCAATTTAAATTGTAAATATTTATTTTACTATCGCATAATTCTTGGAATGAGACAAGGGTGCAGGTGTACTCACCATACAATGAAACTTGCGGTAGGTGTGTATTGCTTCTGCAACTAACCAATCACGACGCTGCACGTGGATGCATCGCGTCATCGAAGGGGTAGGACCAACCCCCCTCTTCCCCACTCAAAGAACGGCGGAGAAATGTCCTTGAAAGAAAGACAGTCTCCTCCAGTCATCGTCAGTCGTCAGTCAGTCGTGAACAGGCGTCCTTGCAAGAAGGATCGGCTCCTGCCATCACTCATCATCTGACCTTCAGAGAGACAGGTCTGTCTCTGGTCATTGGACTTCAGTAGAGTTGACATTTTCTCCTCCTGAAGTCATGATGTGCCAACTTCGCACCTGTGTAGGCTGGTAATTGCCTCCAGGAGTCTCGGACGTAGGACTTTGCCCTACCAGCACTGCGCCCAGGGGAGCTTTCTTCGACTTGTTTTGCATTTAAGCATTTTCATGCTAGAGGTCTCCTCAACGCGGGATCCGTTTGCTCTTCAGCGTAACGTGAAAATTAATTTATTTTGAAAGTGCTTCGTTTATCAATTGAATTTATAATCAAGTGTGTATTTTTTTATTGGGGATAAAAAACGACTTACTCAGGGGGTAGTGAGTAAGTCGTAGTATTTTGTTACTGTATAAAAAATGTGTTTGTAATAGTGGCAAGCAATTTTTATTTTCATTAAATATTTGTTTAAAATTTAAATTTGCCTTTTACACATTCGCCTATTTGTTTACATATAACATGTCGTCTCTTAACTTATATAGCCTCACTGTATATTTAATCGAGACCATTTTATTGTTTTTATCCTGGAGTGCTATAAGTAGGCCCAGTTGAGTCTCAGCCGTGGAATTATAGGTAGTAATATTTTATATATATCCTCTACCACCTCTCTTCATCCCCCCCGCATATCATACTTATTATTAGCATTCTGTTCCTGAATTAATACTTTAATTAAAATTCCTCCGTGATTTACCATTATAGAACTTTGTATAACATTCACTCGCAAATTATCTGAATTTATAGTCGGGTACAAAATCATTATTTAGGTATTTAGGAGCTTACTACTAAATTATAACAATTCATATAACCATTTTTTATTTTATCTATTGTTTATTATTTTATATGAACAAATATATTTTTGGTATCGGTAATATTTACAAAAATAGTATGATGTTTTGCTTTTACTACATAATGTTTGTACCATTAACCCAATTGACCCAGATCTATATGGCGTTCCGTTCTCTCTGCCTACCCCACTTGGGATACGGCGTGAGAGAATAGATAGGTAGCAAAAATTAATGAAGTCAATAGTGGAATAAGTATATATCGTGTTTCATTTTAAAAATTAGAAAAGATATATAGATTAACCCAAAGTTAATTAGATTGGATTCGTATATGAACTCCTATAGAAGGTAATAAATAACATTCTCAATATTAAAATATTCCACATAATATTTGCCTTTCCAGATTTGTACTACAATGTTCCTCCATAGTGACCAATGCGGTGTTCGTAATCTCATATTTTTTTAAAAAATTATCTATAATAATTATTCACGCATTTAATAATGATGATGCTTCTGTGTGATTTTGTTATGACACCGTTTAACAGTCTATAGACCGTCTCAAGGGCGCCAGTGAAGAGTGCAGTTTCCAATTTGCTTTTGAAGCTAGTGACAGTCTGATTGTTAGCATTTGGACGCTATGCACGGCTGTAGGTTTTTTTTGAATAAATATATAATTTAAAAATTCTACAGTCCTGCAGAAATGATCATGTATGAAGAAATAATGAAATGTCGAAATATTGTTATGTAGTTTTTGGTCATCTATGGATTTAATATTCACAAAATAATATAACGTAATTTAGTCTAAACAAGTATCTACTCACTATTCAACGACGAATTTCAATTGCTGCATTTGTTATCTCTAAGTGCTGTCATCAGTCTCTTTGCAAAATACGTGGGTAAAATCTCATCATCTGCAAATTATTAATTTAATACAGTGAATTTCCTGTGTGATCTTGTATTGTATTGTTAAATTATCATGACACTGAGAAAGGGAGAGATAGGTATCATTTAATAAGAACAATCCGCTCTAAAGGGCAGCTATCTTAGTGTGGTTCGTGCTAAGAATCAAATATATATTAATAGACACCGCTCTTTCAAGATTTGAATACAAATGTGATGATAATTTTAATCAACATATGAAGGGATATGAGGAGTTAGGAAACAAAATTAGGCTATTATCTAATGAATGTGTGTATGTTGTAGACACACTTAATTGGAGGGTTGGGTTGGCCAAGTCAATGTGTAATGTAAATTTAACACATGAAACTACCATATAAGGCTTAGAAAAGACAACGTCACCTTATTCGGTAGTGGCCCGGACGGAACTTGAATCCGCATCCTTAACCTTGTCGCGAAGAGTGCTTTGTCCAATTTAGCTACTTAATTCTAGTACTTTATTACACCACCACGGTATATCCCACGTGTGGGGTAGTCAGCAGACCAGGCGCATGTAATGAACGTGTGAGTTGTCCTCTCCGTGCAAAAACAGTAAAATAGAAATAAAGTGTTTATAAGTCCTTGCATATTTTTTACTACATACAAATCACTTTTTCGAGTGTCCTGTAAAATGCAGGTGTTCAAAAGAATAAAAGTCATTTTACATAGTAAATTCAAGGATGATGTTTACCACCCATCCTGAATATCTTATTTTTTTGTTGACATGGAGAGGACAGCTTGCATGTTTATAACATGCCGCTGATTTGCTGGCTACCCCACTTGTGGGATATGCCATGATGGTATATGTAGAAGTAGTAACATGAAAATATTTTATATACCTATGTACCTACAGCCAGAAAATTTGACATACTTAGGTACTAATTAGATTCTTTTACTATATTATATGCAGGGCGATATGAAACTTGTCGACTTTTTATTTCTTCCAAATGTTCGCTTGATAATACGCCAATCAATTCTCGAGCCATTTCAACTTTTTATATGAAAATGAATATGATTATTTAAAAAAAAAAGATATATTTGGGCTTTGTTTGTTATAAACCCAAATACAACCTTATACACCTTTTACAGTAAGCTACTAAAAGCTTGTGAATATAAGTAAAAACCTCAATCGTATTGAAAGCGACAGTAAAACGTGCGTTAAATAGATATCCGATAACGTTGCAAGGCAAGCAACACGTTATCCAATGACTCATTAGACCAGAGGTTCCCAAACTTTTTTCTCATGGACCACTTTCAAAAATTTGCTGGTTCCGGTGGACCCCCTGTATTTCTACCCTCCGTCCCTAAATTTTCGAAATGGTATAGGAATTTGAATATTTCCAAAACTCCTCGGTTTTCTTATAGAATATTTTCTCCAAGTACCTTTTTCTACAATGTACCGGGTATTTGTACCGACTATTGTTTATGTCAATATCTAGTGCGTTTTACCGAATATCTGATGTTTTAACTATGGATTCGTGGACCCCCTTTTACAACTTGTGGACCCCATTTTTTAGTCACGCCATCGTGGACCCCCAGGGGTCAACCTGGACCACTTTGGGAATTATTGCACTAGACTTTTTAACCCCCATATTATCATTATTATCCTAAAAATGTCACTTTGCACTGAGACCATTGCAGCTTTTGGCCAAAGCGATCTCAGGAAGAAAAACAATAAAAAAAACAAAGTAAAATAAATAAAAATAGCAAGACAGTGAAAAAAAGAAGACATCGTGAAAGGAAATAACAGGATCAAATGAGTCTCTATCCTAGCGATAAAGTCATTATATGTTATTTTGAAAATATCAACATGAACATTCAAACCACTAAATAGTTTTAATAGCCTTCCCGACAGGAGAATGTGGGTTATGTTTGTTTTGCTGTCCGGGATATAAAAAGTAGATAATATGCTGTCAGAGCCCGTAGACAATTTGTACTTGGCGATCGCCTACAAACGAATTTTCGTCAATAACTGCAACAATAACGCATAATTATACGGTACGTGTAGGTAGATTGTCGAAAAGTTCGCCAGTAGACGATCGCTAAGTACAAATTGTCTACGGGCTCAGGTTGCACGATACTGGAACGTAGATACTTAACTTGCTCTATATCATTGAACTCCATTATAAAACCACTCAAACGAGTTTGAGGAAATGCCCCGCACATAATACTTCATCTTGACGGTGAATCAATATGTATCATATCTTCGATAAAAAGAAGATTTAAATCCCTTTAAAAAATGCGTAATTTTGCAAGTTTATTAAAATAAATTTTTGAATTTGCTAAATTTACGGGTAAATCTAATTTTTGTTCATTATTTAATAAAAATTGTAGTTGACGTTACAAAATTAACGATATTGTTATTAACTATTGTTATTATTATTATGTAACTTATTTTTGAGTATCTATCCAATAGAAATTTTTGGTGATTAACGAAGCTTACTCATTTTTTACTTTAAACACGAGTAGGTACTACACAAAATTTGTTTAGCGTCGTATAAAACTACATAGATAATCAAATTTATACCTAAAATTGGGAAAATATCTCACACCTCCCTTGTGGGAGGATTGATACAGCATATGGGATACTTGATACAGGTAAACAAAAACAGTTATCAGTTATCAGTCTTGAATTGCCACGGATATAAATTAAATGTGGGAGCATAAAAAGGTATTTTCTTTCATTTACATGTTAAACAATTTTATTTTTATAATATGAAAGATATGTGTATGTACTCTCATCACAAGGAATAAATCAAGTTTCTCATGTTTATCATTTCACGAAAAAGCTTAGTTTCCTTCAACATAACTTGAAACACAAAATTCAGAAGCAATCATTATGTGAAGCAACTTCTCAAGTATCAGAAAATTTTAAGTTTATTTTGTGAAATTGACATAGTGAAGAAATAAATACACACAATATTGCTAGAGGACATTGAAATATTTTCTAAACTTGTATTAAGAAAATATATCCTCCGTCGTTTGCGGATCTAAAGCCTCTCACAAAATTGAATTTTTATACCATTTTTACTAGTTATCACTTAACGTTATTACTACACTTCATGTTATAGATAATGATAATGTATCTCAAAACGGCAACTACCAATTCACTCAAGCAAATATTTTAGATTGTGTGTATGTGAATATTAACTTCAAAGTTATGATGTTTGAATTACCGGATGCGAAATACCTACACCTACTTGAATAAGGTAGAGAAATGTTCAAACTTGGAAAAGATCTATAGTAAATTACGATGTTATTTTCAAAGTTGTATGTTGATGGATGAATGAGAATATTTATCTCAAAATACTATTACTATTATATTAATTGTGTCGGTGCACACGTAGTAGAATTCCATAATAATGCAATTTGAAACAAGTGTTCCTTTCTACTATTGTTTTTTAATTCGCAGAGAGACGTCTTTCGACTTATAAGGTCATTATCAATCTAGATTGATAATGACCTTATAAGTCGAAAGACGTCTCTCTGCGAATTAAAAAACAATAGTAGAAAGGAACACTTATTTCAAATTGCATTAATTACTATTATGGAATCTACACTACATAAGAATGCATACCAAATGAGGTGTACTAATATGTTTATTGGCAATATTTACAAAATTATAATTAATACAATGTGGAAAGCTACCAAAATTTAAAAAATGAAATTTATTCTAAACGATAAAAAAAACGTCTTGTCACAACGTTTAGGGGTCAGGCATTTCAAAATGCCTGGAGAAGACTTTCCACACAGATCAAGCTAGTTCCAAATTAAGATATGGATCGAGTATTTTGATATATACCTACTCGTGTCTTAAAAGCGTTACCTCTGCACTACACCAGCCGTCAACATCATAATATGTATTAGCGACGAGTCACTAGTGACATTCAAAATCAGTAAGTCAAGTAGACATTTGTACATAATTATAATAATATCAATTATACATGTTACAAAAATAACAAGATTATTAATTATTCCGTAATGTAGCTGCAGTGGAAAGGGTAGCTGTACATGTTTAACGTAATTTACTACAAATTATTATTTGTGTAGTATTATTTAATACGTTATCTATTTGATGAATTATTATATTGCTCGAATGTATTGATTAACTTGTACACACCATTTTATCAATAGTTCATCGAAATGTTTGCCATAAAAAAAAAATACATAAGAATTTCAAATTTTATATTTTGTTCTGTGCTATACCAAATCTAGCTTTTGTGCAGTAAACAATTCTGCGTGATTCCAAACCGTGTCAGATACTCTATGAAAAGTTACATTATGATGTAATCGTGGGTTCTCAGTTTTTTTCCAGTTTGCTTGTCGTAAGAACTTGTGAATTAGTGTCATCCTCCCAGGCAGTTAAGTTCAAAATATTATTTTTGATACCATAATCAAATTCATTTCTTACACTGCCGTGGCAGTTGTAGATGCCATTACCTTGTTCACAAAAGATATCGAACTCACTTTAATAAATAAATACTACACAAAGCGCTTATTTCTTCATTGTTGGACCTTACATAGCGACGCTGAGAATGGCGCATCAAGTGGATGTTAAATTATAAATAGGATAAAATAAGTCCATAGACGCTGAGAACTTGGTATAACTTGAGCCAGCCTTAGTCCAATTCGTTTTTTTACATATTATTTTTTATTATGGCACGTCTAAATATATCTTCACAGATATTTCTTTATTTTGTAACATTTTTGCTTAAGTGTTTTGCCTGAACACGAATTGTTGACTTTTTTAAATTCTTAGATCAAACAGCACGTAAACATGAGTATGTCTACATATATAGTGTGTATATTGGCGTTAAGACTAACGTGAAAGTTGTCATCGCACATTACAAGATATATGATGCACTATAAATTATTAATCTTCTTAAGATCTCATTTATCTACTTTGAATTTGAATGTGAAATATTATCAATTTGCTGCTAGTGCTTTTTGACACACTTTAGGCAACAATCAGGAAAAGTTTGTCTGCGTCGACTCCCAACAAGCATTTAAAGTGTGTTTGACAGTATTTAAGGCACTTCATGCTATGGCCCCAGAATATATCATGGAACTCTGCGGTAGACAGGCGTTAAGTCATAGACAGACAACACTTAGGTCTTGTCAAGATATTACAACTAAATTGGAGGTGACCAGTACTGTATCGAAACCAGTGTACGTGGAGCGTGCTTTTGCAATATCTGCACCTGTAGTCTGGAACAGGCTTCCACAAATGATCAGAGAAACGCAGGACTTATCTCGTTTCAAGAACCAACTGAAGACTTATCTATTCAAGAAATCTCACGGAATAATCCAGGCACAACCTTAGTTAGTAAAGAGCGCCCTTGAGGTGGATTTTTTTCACAAAACGGCGCTTTACAAATCATCCAAATAATAATAATAATAATAATAACCCTCCAATTCCCAACGTCACCTACAGGTGCCGCGTTTTCAAAAAAAAAAAAAAAATATGTGGAGTTTTATTATTATTTTTTGTCAGCTCTTGGCGGGAATAATGGTGTTATTGATACGTTCCGAAATAAACATCAATAAAAAATGTCTAAATAGTAATGTATGTGAAATATTTTTTCTAAAACAGATTTATAAAGGATCAATTTAGTATTTACACAAATTAGTAATCATGATTTCATTTAAATATTCGATTTATATCTATTTAAAATAGCAATGTCACCTCCAGGTGACATTGGGCAAGACAGGTACATTATTGAACAAATTAAAGAACCATTTATTTGCATTGTATTATTCTTGCTTTTTTTTTAATTTTATTAGGCCTTGTGCCCAAAAAGGGTTCTTTTGGTAAGCTGAAAATGTATTTTGAATACTTTCTCAAATAACTTTGTTTCTGTTGCTTCAAGCCACTTATCAATAGATGAATTAATGGTACCATATTAAGGTCATTGTGGGAGTAAGCAGCACATAAAGTGAAAACCTATTAGATTTGGTTACAAGATATGGGCAGCGGCTACTCGTTTCGGGTATCTCGTCAATTTCGAGCCTGATTCCTGTAAAATTTATATAATATCAAACACATCTATGTGTAAAAAATTGTTTCCTTCAATTAAAAATTTAATTTTTCGTAGTAAAAAATATGTTTTCATAATATTTATTTATAGTAATTATGTATTTAAAAACATAAATTTATGAAGTGTAGTACATAATTACTATAAATAAATATTTTCAAAATGTTTCGTGATTACTACATTGTTAGTGCTAATCAAATCAAACAAAAATATGTTTGTTTATGTTTTTGTTTAATTTGGTACCTACAGTGCCCAATGTCACCCTCAGGTGCCACCTCCCCCATAAAAAAAAATCAAAAAATTGTAATTTTTTGTCCATCGTCCATTACTTTGCCCTCCATTTAGACCCCGTATACAAAATTTCATAGGAACATTATGATTAGGTAAGGCATGGGAATTGGAGGGTTAAGGAAATTACTTTAAAAAAAAATCATTCACAAAGAAACGTGAAAATTCACTCATTTTAATAAGTATTTGATTTCAAACAAAGTGAACATCATCTACAACTCTCCTTTGTAAGAATACACTGCATAATAAAAATGATCACTTGACAAAAGAAACTAAATAAAATGGAGATATTTAAAAATGATTCAAATCCCACTTTTGACTTCAAATCAAGTTGGTACTTTGTTCACAACCTAGAGGCATTTCGTAAACGTTGGGTGGTCTTTTTCACTTCTCCCAGTTGGATTTTGCTGTTATTTAAGTACCTTTTCTCTCAGTTAGATTTTGATGTTTGCAATGTTACAATTGTGTAAACATGGTTTTATAATTAAGAGCCGTTCTTACCTAAGGTACAAATCAGATTTAGGTCTAGTGGTTTCAGGCAACAATTTTTAGTAGGCGCAGAGAAAATTATTTAAATAATAAATGAAATAGCTTTATTAATAAACTAGCTGGCCCGGCGAACTTCGTACCGCCTAAGAATCAATGAACAATTTCATACATGCATCTTCTTCCCCTTGTCCTAGTTCGTTCGGGGGCCCATTGCCCCTAAGTATCTCCTCCAGAGATAACTGTCCACCGCTGCTTCTAGGACCTCTGGCCACTCCAAACCAAGCCTTTCAACACATGTTCGACACCTGCCCTATCTTCTGCCCTCTCCCACTGACTTTATGAATGATTAATATTATTAATCTCTTTACAAACTCCCGTAATTGTCAAAGTGTGTCATCGAAGGTATAGTGTAAAAAAATATAATTCATTTGGAACTTTCGCAGTTTAGCGGCCCCACCCGTTGTCGAGTACTTTTTTCCATGTAAAAGTAATATTTTCGAAACTTGAGGAAATTGTTGCCATATGGTGAATTATTTTTTGGTCACCAAATTTTTGAAAAATTCTTTTGTAGGAAAAAAAAATCGCAACTATGAAACTTGAGCGGCCCCACCCGTTGTCGAGTAATATGTACGGAATTTTAGGAAATTAATTTTCGAAGTGGATTTTTTTTGCCGGCAAATTAAAATAATTCTACATATGGCAACAATTTCCTCAAGTTTCAAAAATATTACCTTTTCTATGGAAAAAAAGTACTCGACAACGGGTGGGGCCGCTAAACTGCGAAAGTTACGTTCATTTTTTTTTACATAGACAATTCACACACATCTTGATTATGGGTACTAATGCGACGATACACACATATACAATGCACTATATACATATATATGTAACACCCAGACCCAGGACAATTTGAAAAAGGTCATTCTTCACTTTGCCCTGGCCGGGAATCGAACCCGGGACCTCGTGATTCAAAGGCAAGAGCGTTACCTCCGCGCTCCACCGACCGACATGAACAATTAACTTAACTCAGATATGTTTATAAATTATCTGCTGTACGTAATATAATTATGTAGGTAGGTACTAATTTTTTTTTCAGGTAGATTTTACCTATTCGTTTAAAATTTATAAAAATTCTTTCTATGATTTTTTAAAAATTGAAATATCAGAACTACAGATGTTAAATTGTATGGATAACGATTCTAATTTGAGAATGTAGGAAAAATTATCATATAAATAGGCCAATCTATAAAAAAAAACTTCATTGTTGATTTTGTATAATTCTCCATATTGCATTTTTTATTGAAATTAAAAATGTATGGCGTAAATAATTTTCTTCAAATTTCACTACACAATCTTGCATCAGAACTACCTACATGAACACATTCTTATTTTCATCTTTAATAGCACAATTTTTGGTTCAATAATAATTTTACATCTGCAAAAATAAAATACAATTTCAAATATAATCTGTGCACGTCCACATTTATGTGACAGAAGATCTATCGATACATAAATATTAGTCGAATAATTCGGTAGTTACATGGCAATAGGTTGTATCTCGCATTTTTTGCGTTTTCAAGTTTGTTCCATAAAATGCTCAAAATAGTGTAATATTTGATGTGGCAAAAGGATATGTCTCTTTATAGTCAGAATAAAGAGAGAAAAGACGTAACTTATTGACATGTAGAAAGATTGTTTTCATCAACATGGCAAAAAATCTCAAATATTTTTAAACTGCAAGAAATTATTTAGTGAATGTTACATACATCTTGTAGAAGAAATTATTAAGAGAATGTTACATCTATCTTGTAGAAATAATAATTACCTACCTTCATTTTGATATATAATGCTCGAAATTTGGCTGAAATATCTCTTTTGCAAACTTTGTTTTTGCTCTCCTGTAAAATTATGTTTTAGTGAGATACAACCTATTGCCATGTAACTACCGAATAGTAAACAAATATTAGTACACATTTCGTTCATATTAGTTAAAGTAATTTGGTTCTTAATATAGCAGAACCTACGGATTATTTTAGCACAATGCAACAGGCGACGTGGGGGCGCTAATAGCGCCATAACTCTCCATATTGTTTTTATTTTTGAAATTAAAAATGTATGGCGTAAATAATTTTCTTCATATTGTTTCTTCCCGTGAATTTGCAAGATGTTTTAATAGCCTATAGTTTATTCCGGGCGGAGAAGAATCCAACAAATCAGAGATCATTCAAATCGGTACAGCCATTCTTGAGTTATAAGTGTTGTAACACACACGACTTCCTTTTATATATTAAATATAAGCCAAAACTTTATATGCAAAAATATTCATGGGTATAAAAAAATAGTATGTTGTCACATATAAATAAAATTTAAGTTGTATTTATTCTACAAATTGAATTTATTTATTTCCTAATTCAGAGACAGAGCGAGCACACCCCTACATGCTCTCACTAGGCACAAAGTATGCCTTCTGAATCTAAAAATTTGTGAAACTCGCTATATTCTTGATTATTGCACATAATTATATATGTAGTATGCATGGTAAACAACATACCAAATTATTATATAAAAAAAACAAATGGTTGAATTATAAACATTTTCTATCATTTTTTTTAAACTGATTTTTTTTTGTGTATGCAGTTTGTCATAATAATTAAGAAAATCCAAGGGTTGTAAATAAATAAATCAAGGTGCATCATAAAATTCACGATATTTTAAGAATAATCTTGGTTTTCAAATTTTATTAACACTCTTGTATTATTAAGGATAATTTGTTTAAAATAGCACCACTCAACCTATCATCATTGCAACGGTAATCTTGAAAAATTATTTTCACTATATTTCTCGCAGCAAAATAAAACTCAAATGATAAAATCGCATTTAAAAATGTTCAAAATATTATATAAATGTAAAAAATAACATAAATGTTATCCAGAATTTAAAATATATTAAAAATAAAATGGTAGTAATTTTGCTAATTCGTTTGCATGAAATCACAAAGAAGGGGTGTTGAGCCGTCTTAAAACGCCTGATTGCTTTTATCATCAAAGCGTTGGGCTCAAATTCAGTAATAAGCAAAAAAATATTTAATGAGTTTATCAGAAGTCATAGTCTCATATACAAGAGGTGCACAAGAGGCGTATTCCCCTTTTACGGCACAAAATTTACACAGTTTTATAAAGTTGTATAAGGGTTTATAAAAAACCAAATACTTAAAGAGAATATCGTTTGCAATGTAAATGTCGAAGCATGAAGTATATTTTTCTTGATTTTATTGGATTCTTATGTAAAATATTAAGTAAACAAAAATATACCTACTATTGGGATGTACAATGCTGATACGATGTGGGGGTAAATATTAAACTTTAGCTTCAATTTTGACATCGGTTAGTTGGTTTGCTGCTTATTTGTTTTATTGATATTTCTGTAACGGCCTGTTATTTCTATAACGCAAAAGAATATAAATATACTAAATATAATGAGAAAAGAGAGCAAATCTTTGCTTTACTTCGAATAAATACAGTGGTTCATCTCTAGGGGAAAAAATCATTATGTTTCTCCGTTCCACTTAACACACTTGACCTAATATTTCACTCAATATAAATCCGAAAAAAGTGCTTTATCAATACTAATGAAGGGAAATTTTGAAGAAGCTATATATGTATTATAAAACATCAGTGATTAAAAAATATGTGCTGAAAATGTTTTTACTATTTCTTTTTCAGATAGATGTAATGTAATATTCATCATAAGAAGAATATTTTTATTCGTACATAGAATGTTGCATAAATTTAACTTTATTTATAACCACCATTAATATATCGGGATATCATTATTATTAGTTCTATTTTATTTAAAAAAAAATGCTGGGTATAGTGAGAGATTCATCAAGAAACCTTAAAAGATATTAATAAAATTAATAACTTGGATGCATTCTGTGCACAGGAGACGATTGCTTGCAACTTCATTCAAGTATGTATATTGGACTTAATGGAATAGTGTAAGCACTCTCAAAACGGTATATTTCGCTTATGTGAGGAGCCTTTTAAAATTGGCCTCACAGATAATTATGGTCGCCCCAATATTATGCAATACATAAACACCGTATTGCACAAATACAGATACTATTTCTGAAGCACCTATCTTATCATTATTACGTTCAATTCAAAAGTTATACGGTGCTACAAGCCATTTTAAGATTGATACTTTAGAGTCACGGTGAATCTTACTCGATATGAAACTTTTGTACCATATAGATTGGATTAATTAATAATTATTGAATTATATCGACCATAATATAAACAAAAAATTAAACAAAAAATAAACTTAGAACGGTACAATGCCAAATGACAGATATGTACTTGCAAACAACAAAATATTGTGCTAAAATTGATTTTAATGAGAATTCATATACTTATTAGTTTGAATATAAAAAATTAAATAAATATTTTCAAGCTACTTTTTGGTAGTTGTTAAACGGCACGAATAAATTGTCTAGTTTTTTTTTATATTATTGCAAGTTAATCGATTTTTTTAGTTATTCGTTTATTTCTAACAAAACGCAAAAGTTACTTAACATGCTGCCTTTATTTAAATAACTGTCTTCTATTGGAGACACCGCACTACATAATATACAAGGCTTTTAATTAAATTAATTACACTAATAAGATCTGCCGCTTTTTGACTGCCGCGGAATATTCAACACTGAACTTAATTCATTTCATATTCCAACATTTTAGAACTTCACATTCTATAATCTTAAGAATCCATATATTCATTACACTATGGAATTTAACTACGAATAAAATATAAGTAGAATATGTCTAACATAAATATCTATTATTAAATATTATATTATCATTTATGTACTTATACACTACATAATATGTTCTCTATCAAAACATCAAGTTTTATAAAAAAAAAGTTGTAGGTAAACAAACAATGTATGAAACAAACGCAAATAGAAAAATGATTCAAAATTCAAGGACCACTGTACAAATAACAAGAATCAATTTTAAATATTTTCTATTATTTTTATTGGTAATAAATTTACAATAAGTACTCAATGATTCCGTATTAAAAGTTTCATATATGTACATCGATGAGTTATTGACAGTTATTATTTCTTACCGAAAACTTTATTGTTATTATGACATCCACACATTGAAATTAATCTATTTAATACCCATCCACATAAAATATTATTATAGTTGTCATTTCTAACACAAATAGGTACTTTTATAACCGAATGAATATTTCTTCTTGAATATGATTTATATTTTCATATTTGTAAATTATCTATGTGTAAACATTTATTTTATGCAGAGAGTAGTCAGAAATTACCAAAGTACTAATAGTGTGAACTCTTTGTATTCCACCACTCCTCCAGTTCTGTGTGCACGGTGATGAGAAATGCAACTAATGATCGTGTTATGGTTGTTAATGACAAATGTTTTATGACTTTATTTTTAGTGAATATTGTTGATATAAATCATACAGACTGGATGAATTGTTATAATAAAACAGCACTAACTAATAAAGACCGAGAGAAATTCAGTGCAATTGTAGTCAAAACGATACAGCAACAATATAACAAAATATACTTGTGATAATTGTGTTTCCTATCACCAGTAATAGTTAAATTCTTACGTCACCAAAATTATTTTTTTAATTTAATGATTTATTAATGCGAGTATGTTACATTTTTTTTTTAAATCAGTATCAGTTGCTACCTATCTCTTTCCAGTTACATCACCAAGAAATATATAAATTATTTAAGTGTCATATTACTGTACCGATGTTGATAACTAAAGAGGATTCGAATTTTCCGTGAAGGGTACCTACCTTGTAAATGTAAATCACTGTATACTTACATCAATATTATTTATTGTTATCCAAGATAATTCCACCACGCGGATAACACCAATGGTGTAGCTACATTAATTATATCATCTAATAATACACAAATAACTCTTAGTATATTTACCTAGTTTAACTCATTTGACAATAATAAAGAATAATAAGATATACAAATTAATTTCAAGTCTTTACATAAATGGTAGATATTTTATCATCATTTTGAGAGAAATATAGGTGTTTATTAATTCATTTTCATTTACATTAATAAATATTTTATTTTTAACGAGTATTTTCCGTACGATTTTCTTTTATTAATTATAAATTTTCAAACTTTATCGAACGACTGAAGCGCAGCATGAACTATAAACATGGTTTATATGTTTATTAAATATTTTGTATTTTTTTAGATATTTGTCTCACGAGTTTTCAAAAATGATCAGGCCAAAAAAAGAGAACAAAACTATGAACACCGCAAATTCTACATAGAAAGGCGCATAAATTTTAAGTTAATTGTACTTTTGACTTTTAGAAAACCACTTTGATTTTCTGCTCAAACAAATAAGTTGGGATATAAGAATGGAAAGTTAGGAAAACCTGACAGAGAAATGTAAAACGAGTTCGAAACAATTGGGGGTAAAATGGAATAAAAATTCTGATCAAGTATTCGAACGCTTTTTGAAAAGCGGATATTTTTGTAAAACCAATAATACTGTCTTCTTCCATACTATAATACATTCTTGTTTTCCATTGTGTTTCTTCGAATCAGAAATTACTCCTGAACAGATTTTTTTGTGGGGAATAAAAGTATTTACCGTGCAATTGTAAGTGTGTTTTTTTTCTGTACGAACATTGTATTGTATTGATCATACTCACGTAGATATAGATAAATAGATAGAAAATTGAAGATATAGATAAATAGGTGACGCAATCGACGCAGCTACGCTCTGAATGGAGGAGGCTGGTTTCTGCCCTGTGCTCCCGAGAGGTTTGTTGAAGGCGATGAATGAATGAGATTAGACATACCTATCAAATATAGTTTTTCTTAAATGTCATATTTAGTACTCTCTTTCTGACGTTGATAGTTCAATGCTGATATATATGCTCACAGAAGACCAATATAGATTTATGATATGCCTACATAAGTATTCTATGAACTCAATTCTTTTTTTTAACATGACCTCACTGGTACTTCCTTCTGAACCCTCGTTCACTCTTATTTTATTAATATTCTTTTCCTACAGTGTTTACTGGTGACATGAATAAATGGTTTTAATGCACAACTTTACGCAACTTAAATATATTTTTTAGAATGACCTATAAGTTAATAGAAAACTTTATAAACTATTCTCAAGTTTTATTATAAAACACTTTTACAACGTTCTTCAGTAGCCAGCAAATTTTAATGAATAGTAGAAATAGCGACAAAGTAATTAAAATTCAGTGAATTAAAATTATTATTGTCATATTTAGATTACAGATAACTTTGCTGCCGAAGTTCTGCTTCAAATCTTTAGTTAAGATGTTTTGAATTTCGAGATATATAGCAGTGCTACTTATGCATTTAAATATGGAAACTAATTATTTGTTCGGCTATTAATCCATTCGTTCGGCAAGAAAAAATCAGCATTTAAGTCATTTGCATACACTGAGAAAAATACTAACGAAATTTCACAACGAATCATTGGTACGTACTATCAAATTAGGACCAGAGATCGTAACAACGATTCATTAGTACAGATCTATTGACTTCGCAACCAATTCATTGGTACATTTACCAACAACTTCTTCACAGTGACGTCATCAACTTGAAGTTGGCTGCAGAACGAATCGTTGGTACGAATCAATTGATTTACTTGTCATACTTACGTAGGTACCTATACATAACCTCAAAATGTAGCTGTCAAAAGTCCAATAATATTAATCGCGTTTAGTTGTAAAATGTGATCTATTTTTCTAATAACGGTATAATTATTTGAAACATACCAACAAAAATAATATTATTAGAATAATTATTCACACTTTACAAATAAACATTGTGATTAATATAAGTAGAAAAAGTAGGTAGGAAATAAAAATAAAAAAAATCTTTTAAGTAGTTACTTGCGTAAAATAATAGTTTATTAAAAATTACAAAGGAAAAAAATAAAAATAAAGACAGTTAATAAAGACACACATTAAAACATACATAAAAATATACACCATATTATAGGAAACCAAATAAAACAGCCATAGACATACTATACTTGTAGTGCAGTACATTTTTTTGGAATATTCCTGTTCCAACACTTCCAACATAATACGCATTAATAACAATAATAATATTGTGATGTCTCACTCCATATCGTTTAGATGATAGTGGTATCTTTGTCTCAGCTCTGTTACTTCTTGTTCATTCAATATCAATGTCCATTTTATTTTCTGTGGGAAAACATAAGGAATATATTAAGTTTAGGTCAATGCATCAAAACTTCTTAGAATTATTTTAATGTAGCATTATATCTGGGA